>JAQQAE010001149.1:0-27008 GCA_029823295.1 Pseudamia nigra
TCACTATTAAACACAGTCCTGAGTTCTACTGTTGTTTTTTTTTTACAATTTGATTTCACCACACATTTAAGTGATTAAATGTGTGCACCTTTTTGTGGTATTTCATGATCATGTGCTGTTTCCTTTTTGTGCTATTTCATGATCATTAAAGATTTTTTTCCAACCACATTTTTTTCTTCGAAGATGATGGGTCGCCACTGTCCTTATATCACTTGTTGCCAGCTGAAACATAATCACCCATGCAGAAATTATCCAATGGGAGCCTCTTACTGTACCTATTTGCTTAGTTAAATCCAGGTGGTGACTTTTTGGCCAGGCAGTGTATATCTGGAGGTTGAGATTTGTGTTCAACATAAATTTATTGAAGTAACTAACTCTATTTCTGAGCTAAGGGCGCTCTCATGTGACTTGCCTTCCATTATGGCACTGATTTGTGCATACGGGATCCCGGTTGGTTCATCCATCTGGCTCTTAGAACAACACAAACTCCTACGTACATACAAACTGTGTATGCACATCAGCATTTGTAAATGTTAAATATCTTTGTAAAATTAGTGAATGCTTGTGTCTTATGGGAAGTTTCGTTTGGACTCACAGGGGTCTATTTTTAATTTAACAGTGCCTAGTGTTGCAGTGACATAACATATATTCAAATGTACCAAACCAAATTTTTAGGAAATCAAAAAAAGAAAATATGCATATTCCTACCATAGAAAAGTGCACAATTATTTATCTGTTTCCACCGCACGTATTTGCATTTAACTTTTATCAGTATACTAGCTTTTCAACCTCTCTCAAGTGTAAAAACGTTTTTGTGCTATTTCAAGGTTATCTTTACATTTGCTGCATTTCCCTCCTTTTAAAAAAAATTCACAGCTTGAAAATGCATATTGAAATAAGGTACAGTGCAAACATCTTAGTCCACCTTGGGTTTGTTGTGTTAGCAGATAGAAATGAACGTTGACAAACATTTCTCAATCACAACAAAACCAGAATACACAGAAAATATGTGAACAAACATTTGACCACAATAAAGTGTCAAGTGTTATGGCTTACATCTTTTTGCACCTAAATGTTGCCCACTGTTTGCATCAGAAAATATGAACGTGCCTCCACCAGGTTTCATTCAGCTCAGGTCATATGGTTCTTATTGTTTAGGCTACTTTTTTGCTACAGGAATTGACATCACAATGAAAATGGATTGTTGAAGCCATTTATTGTTGCGTTCATACATATTTTATTTATTTTTATATACAATTGTACAAAAACAACAATCTACAGGAGATATTTGCCAGTATTGCAATATCCCGATTTATCATAGAGTTTTTTCATTTTTATGCACAGATCCGATAATCTTGATAACAAGATATACAACAAACCCAAGATGGCTTAAGACTTTTGCATAGTACTGTAAATGAATGGAAATGCACCTACAGAGGAGCACGACAGAGGCTAAAGTACTTGATTTCATGCAAAAAGTTTGTTTGTAGATGTAGGTAACTGAGGTAGTCATTAGCTAAGAGATCAGCTGTCAGCACAAAACACAGCATAAACTTTACATTAGCACATGGCAATACGCAAGTCTTCTAAAGAACATCATTAACCAATTTAATCCACACAATGAATCCTATCAAAAAACAACAAAATAAGCCCTAAAATGAGCTAAAATGAACAAAAGAATCTACAAAATGAACAAAATAGACAAAAAAATGAACAAAAATGAGCAAAATAACTGACAAAGTGAATACAAAAATGAACAAAATTATCAAACAAGGAACAAAAGTGTACCCAAAATGGACAAAAATGTTATTTTTAAAGCTGGGTTTATTAATGTGCTTGCTGGAATACTTCAACCATCAGTATTTTTACTCTGTTGATCAAAACATACAAGTGTGTACACTATGGATGTCTGGACTCGGTGAGGCCTGCTGGGCCCTTATTCTTTTGTTTTCACCTACCGTAAAATAACACTGCATCAGTCTTCTCAGCTTTTCAACATTTCCATGAATGTAAACAAACCATCACTGAGGTAAATGTTTCCTATTAAATCATTTGGTGATTCTTTCTGTAGTAATGCACAGTTGGCTTAGTTTTCTTATTAAAAGGTCTATTGTTATGTCTTTGCCATGTGCCTTGGATGGTGTGGCTAACATTGATCATATCTCTAAAATATTTATTGAAAGAGATGTTTATTTATTTTTTCCAGTGTGAAAATACTGTGTCATAACTCAAAAGAGAATAAATACTAGCTTTTGTACACAGCGTGGTGGTACTGGTCCTTTGGGAGCCCATTAGGAGACAGAAAAAAAATCCATATGCGATTTTTATTTCCAATGGTTTTAGTTTTATAGAGATGGTTTTGGGTGATTGGCACACGGGGAGAGGAGTTTGGGGTCGGGCATTTTCTGGAAACAAAGGCCGGCTCACATTCATGGCAAAAAAATAAAGCCAGAGAGGCGGGGTATGTGAGTTTTTATTTGTCTGTCCTGGTGAAAATTTACGATGTCTCTTTTTTCCTTTCATCTCTCTCTTTCCACCTCCCCCAGAATCATCCCTCCTCCTTCTTTGCTTTCTTTTTGGATCACATTATCTCACGAAGCTCCTCTTCCTCCAAAACACCCTTCTGTCCTGTGACAGTGAGGGATTTACATGAGTACAAACATGCACAGGTACAAACACACCGCTCATAATCCTTCGCTCTCTTGTTGTGTCTGTATTTTCAAAGCATCCCATCGTTCTGTCTCTTATCATTTTTGCACGTCTTTTGTCTTCTGTGGCCTATTATCTTTTTCCCTTTCTTGTTTGCCGTTATTGCCCTCGACCTTTTCTCCCCATGTGCTCTGCAGCCCCAGGCCACATATTAAAGGATCAATGAGAATCTCCCTTTCCATCACTTCTGAGGTACACACCTGCACACAACCGCACGCCCTTAATGACATACAAATAATCCCACACACACACACACATTCAGAGAAGCATGCACCACTGAACTGGCAAACAAGTGGACACATGAAGTTTAAAGCTTAGCCTTGCCCCCACAGGAAGTGACTTATATGGAGACGATTGATTGTGTCATCGCTTCCACATCATCAAAGTGCTCATGACTGAAACTTTCACTAAACGGATAAAGGGTTAACACTGACAGAGACATGACACATATATATACACACACACACTTAAACATACACCCACGAGATGCTGTGTGTTTTTTACATTCAGTAAGCAGTGAGTGAGAGGCCGCAGTAGTCAACAAAGACGGCTTTGTATGGTCTATGTGTGTGCGTTTGTGTGTGTATTGTGTGCCCTTGTGTGGGCTTGCAAACACAGCACGTGTGTGAATCATTATCTCGATGTGTCAGAACTTTGTTGGAATGAGGCTTGTCATGCATAGCTATCTAACAGCAATCACTCAGCGGTGTCTTTCCCTCTTTCTGCTCTCTGTCTGTGTCTGTCAGCGAAGCAGAGACAAATTGCTGTAACTAATGTGTTACAGGAGAGCTGAGCCCTGTTAGTAGCCTATGACTCATCTCGCCAGTCATTCGATAGGAACACAAACTGTGATTGACAACACATCGACGTTATTGGCTTGTTAGGTGAATGAGGCAGCTGCTGACAGATTCTGCTCGTCTTTTAAACTGCGAACAGACTCCTTTGGTCTGATTGGCAGGCCCTGATTTAAAACAAGAATTTCAGCCTCCAGAGGAGCTGATGCACACACCATCTTGTTGAGGGAGTTTTATTTTCTCGAACAGCTTCTTTTTAATTTCCTGACTCATCCTTCCTCTTGTCTTTTCCATGTTTAAATTCTACATGTTGAAACTAAGTGTAGGTAGAATAGAATAGAATAGAATAGAATAGAATAGAATAGAATAGAATAGAATGTATTTTTCACTGCACAAATATAATTGTGGGTGCTCCATGCAATAGTAGTGCACAAAGACATAAAATGAATGATCAAAATATCCCGGCTGACTTGAGCGCAGGCAGGGTACACCCTGGATGAGTCGCCAGTTCATCGCACGGCTGACACAGAGAGACAGACAACCATTCACACTCACATTCATGCCTATGGACAATTTAGATTCAATAAAAATAAAAAATGTGCAGTTTAAATAGAAAAACACTTTTAACTTGAAACATATTTAAGTAGAAAATCTGCATCAAAATACATTTTTATTGCTATGTGTAATATTTCACCAATGTAATAGATGTCAGTACATACATGTTTCCAATGATACTCAAATTCAGAAATGCATGATTTTATTCACCATAGCTGGAATTGCAAAAATGAATTGGTTAGTTATTGATTATTAAATCAATAGGCAGCTTGACTATGTGATAATCAATAATTGGTTTAAATAGACTGAGTTATAAAAATACTGTGAGTATGTTTTAAGTAATAAAAAATCCATTTTCTCTGACTGGAGATTCTTAGATATGAATATTAATGGGTTCTTTATTTCTGATGCATTGTAGGTCAACTGATTATTTAGTTAATCCAAAAAAAAACAAAAAAACAAATCAACAAATATATCACAAGTGAAAATAACAGTTGCCACTTTGTGGTCACTTTTGAAACTCATGTTAACAGTTAAATTTGAGTTAAATGCTACAACTTAAATACATATCACTAAGTTAATAAGGAATCAAATGTTAATATATTATGTAAACATGAGTCACATCAGATGTTTATCATCAACTGCTTTTGTTAATATTTGATTGTGATACTGCACTTTAATTTAGAGACTAGTGTTTTTTTTTCCACAGTAAGTAAAACAGGGTAAAAAGTGTAGTCAGTTTGGACTTTGACTGATCGCTTATAAGAGTCATCAATATTTGGTAGACAGCATGGATATACACAAAAGCCATTTTATAATATTTCAAATCATAAAATCATTTCTTTAACAACCCTGTGTGTGAGCTTGTAAATGTAACCATAGAAGTCATCTCCATTGTTGTGATTGCTTAATGGTCATGAATTAAACTGATAAAACAAACAGGATTTATATAATGTAGGTTTAATGTTCCATGCTAGAATTCTACAAATGTTTCATCATCTAAAAGTTTAATTAAACTCCAGACTATAAAAACTCTTTTAAGCCACTTTCTCTACAGATGTAACCACAGCACTTTTGATGTCTATCTTTGATCGTACTAAGAGGACATTCGTTTGCGTTTCTCATCGGACTCCCAGACCTCCTCTTCCTTGATCTGTCTGGTTTTCTCTTTTACAGTTTTGTCTCTTTCTCGTCACTGTTTCTTAATCTTTTTCTTCTTATGTCATTATTCTCCACATGTACCCGTCCATGTTCCCTCCTTTCGAACCGTACGAGTGACCATTTTGAGTCATTTTGTGCCATTCCTGTCTCATTTTTACCCTCCGCGTCCCCCTTTTTGTCTGCTACAATCGAACCCTTTCACGCTTCCCTCAAATTCCCTCGGCCACCCCCGCGTTCTCTCCCTCTTTTTCCATCTGTCTATCTCCTTCTCTCGTCTCCTCTCGGCCTCCTCGTCCCTCTCCCTCCCTCTCTGTTCTGCTCACCTGCAGCACATAAAAATTCCTCTTTTCTTTCTCCAGAGGATTGTTCAGTCGCTCTGGGATTTACTGCATTCCTCTATGCTCTTTCTCTCGTTCTCTGTGTATCTGTCTCCCCTTGTTTCTCTCTGTTTTGGCAGGGTTACACAGTGTTTGATTCAGCCCATCTCCTCCTTTGTCTTTTTAACACATTTGGATCCTTCCTTAACTCCCTCTATGTTTTCTTCGCTCATCCCTCCTTGGTTTTAAAATAACACTTTTTAATCCCCTACCTGTCTTTTCCATGACCCCACCTTAATGTTTTTTTTTTTCCGTATAGCTGCCATACCTGCCACACCTGGCCTCTCCCTGCTGGATGTCTGCCACTATTTCGATCATCCCGCCTCCACTTACTTAGCTGGAAGGCGCAGGGCTCGGTTGGAGCTTCTCAACGCTGCTTTTGGGGCGGTGGGGGTGAGGTCGTTCCAGCAGCACCTGAGGCATGGGATGAGGTTGATTTATGAGTTAATCAATTGGTCGTCCGTGTGAGCAAGCGAAACCACAGAGCGCTTTCATGTCACTGTCTCTGCTTGTTGACTTAGGAAAACACCATCAGCTGTCATTCTCCATGTTTTCAGCTTCTCAACATGTTGTGAAAAGCAATTAGGCGAAAAAAGAGAGCTGGGTGTTTACTCATCACCTGGCTGAATGCCTCAGAGATTTGTGTATGAAGGCGTAACGAACTGCGAAATGACACCGAGCCTCCGGGTTTTTCACCTTTAAAACAAACTTACAGAAAAGTTGTTGTAAAGGCAAGAAAGGGCTGATAACTGTGTAGATCATGACACATGGGGTGGAATTGGAGCCGGATGATGCAGCCAAAAATACAAAAAAAATTCATATTAGATGATGATAATTATAGCAACTCATGAGAATTTTATGAAAACATAAAGATTTACTGGATGATATTTTTTTTTAGGAACGAATGTTTTTTTTAAAAAATACATCAACAAAGTAGTTGCCAGACATGGTGGATGAATTCTGCAGAGAAATGTCTGAGTGTAAAGGCAAACATTCGTTCTGAAATTCTTCTCGAACAGAACACAATAAACATAAGGACAAGACATGAATATATCTGTTCTGCTTCTGCTAGTGTGAGCTGAAGAACCGAAAAGGGCTGGAAAACCAATTTTCTTCTGGACAGGTAAGCTAACTTATGCTAACTAGCATTTGCACAGCATGCATGAAAGCCAGTACGATATTACATAGTGTATAGTAGCCACAGTTTTGTCTCTATCGCCTTTATTACTATTCACTTTCATTTATTGGTATAAGACAAAAACAATGCAAAAATGGTGAGCCTGACACAAAGATGACAATAACACAAATGAGGTGAGGAGATGAAAAGCACTGCCAGACTTCATCATTAAAAAGATTATGTTCACTGTGACAAAAGAAAAATGTTTAGTGTGTACCCTACAGTATGCCACAATAATCATAATTACAAATTTATCACAGCTCTAGTTGCAATATTGTGAAATTTTAGAAATACCATACAAAGAATATAACTGCTCCAAATACCTGAATGACAGTATATGTCAGTTTCCACACACTCCCAAAATGACATATGCATAAAAATGGTGATATTTTTATTCATTTATTTTTAAAGGCATTAAAGGATTTTAGTTTATTACCAGTGCCACTGTGTAGGATGGATGTAATAAACATGTGCACAGACTGTGAAATTATAAATCTTAATCTGAAGTTATGGCTCATAACAATAAAGTGTCATTAGTGCACATTGAGTGCCCATGTGCTGTTGCAGTTGGAGTGATGTTATCTCCAGGTTGGCCACATTCTTGAGAGTGAAGAAAACATAGATGCAGGAAAGTCTTTGATAATATAGACAACCAACAAATATAAACCAAATATACCCTCCACCTGATTTCAATACTCGATATTGTAACATGTGCAAGTATCAGATATTTAGAATTGCTATGTCAAGGTTGAAGGTTGTAAATCCAACCATGGGGCATTCCACTTGCAATTCTGATCAGGAAATTGGAAATTTCTGACTTCTGAGTTTAACTGGAACACACCATAAGTTGCTGCCTGTGACCCTACTTCCTGTGGGAGCACTGCTTTGTCTTTAACCACAATGAAAATGAGTGGAAGATGTTCCCATTTTTCATCTGTTACAGCCAAAAGTCTCATTTTGGGCTATACATTTGGTTCCATGATATTCATCCTGACTGATTCCTTCTAAGAATGGTTTCTATTTATATTATGTAAGCTTGTTTTCTCCCTGCTTCCATGAATGCTGTTGTTTTCACACAGGTTTTGCCACCATATGAATAACATTTGATGGAAAAGTTTGGTTAAATTGCTGAAACTAGGTTAAAACAATGCAGTTAGCCCTAAATATTTATAAATGGACTATTATTTAAGAATTTTATTATCAAGCAGATCTGCAGTTTCTTACCTTTTATGACTTTTTCAAGTCTCAAACTTCAGATATTATATGATTGCACTTTTTTACTGCATTGCACGTACCAGCTCAGCTCCACTTGACTCCACTTTTAGAAGAAGGTTCTACACGTTCCACTGCTGATAGTTCTCCCTCAGTGTTGACGGTTGTCATAGCAACGCCATCTTTAACACAACAGTCACAGATGCAATGGAGGATATCACAGGGATGAAATTCTTGATTCACAGCAAGGAAAATGTAGTTTCACTCTGTGGTTTTTCACATTATCGTACGAGGTACCACTCACCACTTTGCTTGATGAAAAAAAAAATCAAAAAGTAACAGATAACTGAAAAGTTGAAGAATGGAAAAGTACCATAAAACTTTTTCTAAAAACGCAGGTAAGTTCACTTTAACTGCTGCATCATTATGCCATGCCTCTAGGTGTCCCTTCCATGGAGGCATGTCATCACATTACAGTCAACTGTCTGGTTCAACACTTTGATTTTATACATAAACAAAAGCAGAACTGCAGAGTTTGGTGGTGACTCTTAAAACACACCTCAAATTTTCACAGTAGCAGTTTTAAAAGAAAATTGAGTCAGTTGGGTTAATTTTAAAGCACTGATGCATTTTCCCTGTTGCTGTTTACAATAACATGGAGGGGTAAGAAAAAGTCAGCAGCTAAAGCCTCACACTGATCAATGAACTCACATTTTCCCACTTACCTAAATGTAAACCAGTTGAGAGCAGTAACCGTCTTGTTGTTTTTCAGGACGTGGTTCCTCTTGAAACACCTTTATAATCACAGATATGCTTAGAACGGTATAAAGATTTACACAAATAATTTTTCATCTGGCCAAGGGGGGATATTTAACAGTCTAGAGAATGGCTCTGTAGTATATGAAAACATTATTTTCTACTAGCTTATGCAAAGCCACAACATTTATTCACATCCTTCAAGACTTACATTAACCTTTAGCCAAGATCCCATATTAATGGAAAATCAGAACCTTGTGTAAAGTCTTTTCCAGTACATCCCAAATTCTAATTGTCATAAAGGTCTTGAATCTGTGGAGGCCAATCCATGTGTGAAAATGATGTCTCATGCTCCCTGAACCACTTTGTCACAATTTGAGCTTGATGAGTTCTGAAATATGTACCATCAAGGAAGAAGAAAATCTATTTACAGAAAAAAAATAAGAAAATAGCAGATCCTCACTTCACCACTTAAACAGCTGAAACATATTAATCACTGTTACAATTATCTAATTGAAGGAATTGAATGATTTTCTTAGTTAAACCCATGTGGTGACTTTTGTTCTTTTGGCAAGTCAAGTTGAGTCATATTATGACTGCAAAATTAATCATTGCATTTACAACCCCCAATTCTAGTGAAGCTGGGACATTGTGTAAAACAAATAAAAACAGATTGCAATGATTTGTGATTTTTTAATAAATAGAAGATACAAAGGTCCGACTTGGTCCGACCCCACTGGTGACACTAGCTACCATAGCAACATTTCAATAAAACCCCCAAGATGGCAGTGATTTGTCAGATTATTTGTTGTAATATCTTAATAATGGAGCAAAAAGTTGAAGATGGACCAAATCACTTATTATCACTTATCATATCTCGTAAAAATCACTTTTACTATCTCATTATTTGTGAGTTTGATCGCTGACCTAGTAAAAGAGTCATGCGTGAGTCCAAAAAAGATAAAGTATATTGCCAGTTCCTCGTGACCAGACATGGTTTTGCCTCCAGACTCCAA
This sequence comes from Pseudamia nigra, assembly GCA_029823295.1. NCBI lineage: Eukaryota > Metazoa > Chordata > Actinopteri > Kurtiformes > Apogonidae > Pseudamia > Pseudamia nigra. The sequence continues at coordinate 9,758 of JAQQAE010001149.1, forward strand.
GTCAAGAACAGGAGAACGGTTAGTACAGACTGTGATTTATTGTGGTTTTGTCTGTTTGTTGTATATATTCTGTCTCTTATCTGGGGTTTGTTTCTTGCCAAACTTTGCATTAAATGCATATTTGTGTGTGAATGTGGTAAAAGAATGATGACTAGAGAAAACAAGTGAGAGCTACTTTAAAGAAGAAAGCAGGTCCAGATGACAGACAGATGATAGAGGAGACGTTTGATGGCATCTAATAAGTCTGATAACTGACATGCATGCTGGCAAACGCACAGACGAACAAATGCGAAACAGAGGCTGAGGGGGGGTTGAGTGGGTTCTAATGAAACAGAGTGAGGTAAACACATGCATCCAAACACAGGGTGGATCTTTGCACCTTTGTTCCCTGAGCCAAACTATCCTGAGGTGATTCCAGCGACTACAGCCAGGAACCCTCCTCCACGCATTTGTTTTGCTCATTTTATGACAATCATATTCTCCCCCATTGCTCGTAAAATTTCAAATATGATTAATGGCTGCAGTTGAGTATGTGAGCAAAAAGGGTTTTTTTTCATTTTTTCCCCCTCGAGCCTTGGATGAGACTCAATGAGGCGTTTTACATGTTGGTGTGTCGCGGTCTCCGTTACATGTTTGACATGTCACGGTTTGTTAGAGACTTAAATGACTGCTTTTGGACCAGCTGTCCACCCACACCAGGACAACTCACAGCGCTCGCTCCCTCTCTGCGACCTGAAAATGGGAGAATGGTGTGAAAGGTAAATAGAAAGCTTTTAAACTGTCTGCATGACACACAAAGACAGGAGATTACAGAAGAACTACAGACACCCTGACTGGTGCCCTGTGACGCTGCAGAACACCCTAACATGCTCTGTGTCAAATAGGACCATGGTGCATTAACATCTGTGTATTCATATTTTAACCTTAACACAAACAAGTACATGCTTTTGTTACTCAGGAGCACATAGCATTATCTTACACACAAAGTCTAATCTTAACTCAACTACTGTACATGAATTAACCCTGCATTAACCTTCTATAATAGTCTAGACTGTATTTCTTACTGTGAACAACACCTAAACATCACTGCAATAAATCTTTTTGTTTTCTGTGTAGCTGCAAAAGCCAAAACCCAGGGTTATATTAGCCTATTAAGATGAAAAAGGATATTGCAGTTGTTTTGAGTTTCCTCCACATAAAGTGTCCAGCTGCCATTATCAAACCTCGGGCGGAAATAGCACTTTTATGTCTGTCTCATTAGCAATTTTATGTGAGTTAATGGACATTAGTAATTAGTTGCCATTATTAAGTTTGTTTTTAAAGATATTTGAGTTAATTTATGAATTTCTGCCTTAATCAGAATAAAATATGTAACAAGTCTGGTTCCAAAAAAGTTGAGCCACAGTGTAATATATAAATAGAAACAGAATGTGATGATTTACAAAACACTGAAAGCACATATTTCATTGAAAATAGCACAAGATATAATTTTACATGTTGAAACTGACAAATGTCATTGTTGCTGAAAATCACATGCAACTTTGAATTTGATGCCAGCAACATTTTTCAAAAAAGTTGAATCAGGGATATGTTCATAACTTTTCTTGCTTGCTGCTTTCTGTAGGATTTCAGCTGCTCAACAGTTCAGTTTCTCCATTACAGTTTGTAATGCGCCAACCATTTATAATATGTGACAAGCCAGGACTGTGTCAGGCCAGTTTAGCACCCAGAGTCTTTAACTATGCAGCCATGCTGTTGAATTACATGCAGAATGTGGTTTGGCATTGTCTTAATGAAATAAATAAGGCCTTCCCTGAAAAGGGCAGCATCCACTTGGCAGTTTGTGTTGCTCCAATACTTGAATATATTGCTTAGTATTAGTGTTGCCTTCATGAAGGAACAGGTTATCCATTTCATATGTGCTAATGTACCCCATACCATCACAGATGCTGACTTTTGAACTGAGCGCTAATAATAAATTAGACTGTCCCTCTTCTCTTTAGCCCAGAGGACACACCGTCCATCATTTCCAAAAAAAAGTGTTTCTGCATCTGCTTTATCTAGTGGACTGCACATTTCACCTGTCATTTGTGGATGCGGCAACAAAATGTTTACATCCAGAGTCACTGATGGCAACTGAGCATAGGCTATAAGGGTGGACAAATCCTCCATGACTTTGTCCATACATTTTCTAGAGCAGTTTGAGCACTGGATGTGAAGGCTGTGGCATCTGACTTGACATGTACTTTTCTGTGTTGCGAGTCTCAACACTGTTTCAAGTCACACATCCCTATGATGTCTTTCACCTACAAAGAGACAAATTAAATTTCTTAAGACACAATCTTGTTCTCAGCTTCAGTAAACATTGTTTCCTTTCCCACAATGCATTATGTCAATAGTGCAGGGAAAGCAGGACCAAATATTTAGCTGTTTTCCAGGCCTGGAAAGTACACAGGGCATATCTTTTTACAGTCTTCTTAAGAACTCTATGGTAATGTGATGCTGTTTCTTCATTCCGTCATGCTGTCTGACTTTTCTTTAATTCCTTTTTGGCTTTTCAGTATTTGAGCACATTCAGACGAGACCGAACTAAAATAAACCCAAATGGACAGATGCCTGTGTCTGCCTTGAAGGTCAGTCAGGGATGATGAGCAATTCAAGGAAGTTTAGAGGAAAATACAAAGTCTGGGTCTGACTTTTTTCTCCTGTGGACCAGACGGATGAATGAGTCTGAGTTTTGATTCACATCCTATTTGCGGTAACGGTTTGATGTTTGACAGATCTTAACTCTTCAGCTCAAACATGCAGAACCAGCTCCGACATCCAGACAGAGGAACTTGCAGAGGTGGCAAAAGTACAGAGACTTGTGTAGGAAAGAGTCAGTGTAGAGGTAGAGATTCAACCTTTCTACTCAAGTACTAGTGAAAAAATACATGCTCCATGTACGCAAAGTATAAAAGTTTCCCCATAAAGGATATTTGTACCAGCTGTTTGTGTGCAAAGTTAACTGAATGTCACGTTATATTAATACAATGCAAAAACTGTTCAGCTATTCTGACTTCAAATAAAATGAAAAACGATACACTGAAAATAGTGTTTACCCTTGCATCGATGTACAAATCAGTTTTCAATGTCAGCGACAGAAATCAAAACATCATGAAGCCTTTCTCTGCATAGTCCAGTCTCTTTTTCATCTTGATGAATAAAAACACAGATTGCAGTCAGTCATTCATTTTCTGTAACTACTTACTCATTTGGAGGGTTGCAAGGGGCTGGAGCCTGTCCCTTGAGCAAAGGGGGGGTTCACCCTGGACAGGTCACCAGTTCATCAAAGGGCAGACATGGAGAGACAAATGACCATTCACTCTCAAATTAACCATGTTTCCAAAAAATGTGCAGTCAAAAAAGAATATGTGTATTATTCACTAACAGTCAAAAGTTTGGACACAAATTCTCCTTCAGTGGTTTTTCATCACACACTATGATGAAACTGGTTCTCCTGAGGACCATCCCAGAAAAGGAAGACCAAGAGCTACCTCTGCTGTGGATGATAACTTTATTAGAATTCCCAGCCTTCTTCCACACAAGACAACTGATGGTCTAAAGTATAAACTGACTCACTTGTGAACTGAAAACCATCACAGGTGACTGCCTCAACAATCTAATGAGAGAATGTAAAGTTGTTGTCAGAGCAAAATGTGGCTACTTTGGACAATTATCTGGGTTGTTTAACACAGTTTACATAACTCCATATGTGCACAGTTTGAATGTCTTCAGTATTAATGTATAATGCTAAAAATAATGAAAAATACAGAAAAAAAAACGTCGAAGGAGAAGATATGTCCAAACTTTTGACTGTTTTACATTGTTGAAGATGGGTTTGATGCAGGTAGGCTCATCTGTGTAGCATCAGCACAAGATGCCAATACATGCTACATTACATCTGATAAAAACAGAGGAAGAGGAGGAAGAAGCAGAGCATCCTATCACTGTTTTTCATAAGAACTACTGTATGTGAAATTCCATCCATCTTCTACCCCTTAATCCTTGCAAGGGTTGGGGGGGGGGGGATTGCTGGAGGCTATCCCAGCTGACTTAGGGCGAAGGCAGGGTACACCCTGGATGAGTCGCCAGTTCATCGCAGGGCTGACACATAGGGATGGACAACCATTCACATTAACACAACTCCTATGGGCAATTTGGAGTTATATTAGCCAGAGTAGAGGAAGCCAGAGTATCTGGAGACATGGGGAGAACATGCAAACCCCACCACCCAGTGTTGGGATTGAACCCTAGCTGTGAGGCACAGGTGCTACCCACTGCACCACGGTGTCACCCTGCTATGTGAAATTATTTTTTTTATTTTTTATTTTTAATGAGATGAGCAGGAATAACTTTCAAGAGTAATTTGTCTCCACATAGCATGCTGATTTTCCAGACGTGTTTTCACATATGACAAACAGCCGACCAGTCACCTGAACAAATGTCTAAAAATCAATCGACCAGTTTCAAAACCTGCAGTAGTCAGTGTCCACTGGGGGCTGGCGAAAGTGAGTCAATCCTCATAGATTTCAACTTTAGAGCAGAAATACATATGTTTACAGTCTGGTAAACAACAGCTTTGGTCTCTGTAGTTTATCTCCACCTCTGTGAACACTGTGCAGGGCTCAATTTTTATACAACTTGCTCCTTTAGATCACCATGCCACCTAAAATGCATGCTCATCATTTCTGACCAAATTAATAAAATAAATTCTAAATCATAAAGTCAGACACCACAGGTGGCTTACTTTTACATCTTTTAAGTCTTTGTCAATTCTTGTCAATTTGACTTTTCATCACATTTCATCTTGTTAAATCTTGTTGGTAATTTTAGTTATTTTAAACTTACCAGCACTCAGTTCCTTTCCAATTCCAGCCAGTTCCCATAGTAGGAAAATCACACAGGTCATAATATAGCCACGTAAGGAAAAAAAAATCTGTGATCAGGCCGTAGCATATAATGATGAGTCAGCACGCAGCTCCCACTGTCTTACACGATGGGATCTTTGATACAGACTATGCATAGGAAGCAGATACAGTATGTACATCAAGATAGTTACACCAATCCTTAAGGAAAGAAATGACTCAGCTACCATTATACCCAAAACTCCACCCTGAGGCCTGATGAACTCACCCATGCATCGTAGCCCACAAAGTGTGACGTGGCACAATGTTGGGTCCCCTCAGCGGATACAGGGTGCGTGTGCGTCATAAGATGTGATAGTCGCAACCTTGTGAGGCACCTGCCTGTTTATCAAATGGACAGTGCCTTTATGTCTCTCTGGCCCAAACTATCAAATTAGGAGAAGAGTTGTTACATAAGACAAGTAGGGTTAAATTGTCCTCCTACTCCTACGCAGGAGCGTTTTAGTGTGCTTGACATAGTCAGGCACTTCTCGATCCTCCTGGAAATTTAAAACACTGCATTTTCTGTGTTTCTGATGAACTGTTGATGTCTCATTGTGTGCCTTTACTGTATTCGCTTATGACAGGAACCAAAAAATGAACAAAACAGCAAGAAAATTAACAAAATGAGCAAAAATGGTCAAAATACGGAACAAATGGAACCAAATATAAAGATCAAATTGGCATAATATCTTGACTTATTTTTACTGGAAATGAATTAACATATTCAAACATTTTGGGTCGCATTTTACTCTAGCCATACGTAATACCGTACACAAGAAGTGTACAAAATCAATAAATTAATGAATTAAGCACTTAAAGAAAAAAAAAGAGCAAAAATGAACAAAATAATCCACAAAATAAATAACAACTAACAAAATGATCCAGAAAATGAATGAAACAACATGTTAATATTGGTTAACATTAACACTGGTTACTTTGTTAATTTTGTAACCAAGGGTACAAAGTAACCAAGGGTAGATTAACCATCAATCAACCAAACATTGAACCAAACTGTCATTGTTTCTGTAAAGTGGGGTTACAGGTCATGTCAATTTACATACTATGAGTAAAAAAAGAAAAAAAGAAAAAAAGAAAACATGAATTTAAACTATTTTATTTATTTATTTATTTATTTGTGAAATCTATGCTTTTGCCATTGTTAATTTATTTGTACTCCTCAGTTTTTTATGGCTCTGCATATAAAAAAGCACTCTGTCAAAAACCATGTAACATGTCTTTGTTTATCTCAGTGCTGAATGAATCCAGAAAGTCTTTACATCATGAATGCTGAAAAAAGAAAACTCTCACAGCTGCCGTGCAACCCTGCCATGCAAGAATGTTCTGCTAGGAGCAAGAAAAATCAAAGAGAACCAGAACAAGTTGTTTTGAATAAGTTCCTGCTTTCATGTGCAGTTTGCTTGGTCGATGGAACAAAGATCAGATGCGCTGGTCAGTTTCACCCTGAGTCCATGGCTCTGTGTGACAGTCAGAGTTAATCCTGCTGCAGAGAGCTCAGTGGGAGCTGAAATAACGAGTGACTAGAATTCGATTTGGTGCAATGTGCCACAGCTTGATTGACACATTCTACAATCAAATCAAAGTGTGGACAGATGGGATTGATTTCTCACAAGTGTTGTGGTTTAGGGACAGAGAACCCAACGAATGGGAAAGCAAAATAAGGAGACGCACAGCAAAACAGACACACAACATGAAATGAGGGTAAAGAAGTTTTTTTTCCTTGACGTCACAGGAGATTATTATTTGGAGCTTGGGATCTATTTGTTTTCTATTAAGCTGACTGTTGTCATTTTTGACTGGGCTGGGTGGCTGAAAAGGAGGAAATTGAATTGTACCACAAAGATGCTGAGACACAGTTGTTTCATTGCTAACAGGAACTCCAGATCTCTGAGCTGCCAAGAGAGCGCCGAGTTTGTTCTGGTCTGGTCACATTTACAGTTTTGGATTTGTCACATATAGAAGCTTGAAACAAACAAGAGGAAATGTGTTAATGCTGTCTGGCTGTCTGACAAGGCAACAGTAGCTTTTATGTAAGGGTTGTACCAAAAGTAAGGCTAAATTGGGCATGCATTTACTACCAAGTGACATAGATTATTTACATTGCAAATGTTAGATTAACTCATCCTCTGTACAAAGAGACTCAACATAGTCACAAGGGATGTATTTGTTGAACCAAAGTCTCAAATTTTCTTACAGAAATTCAGCAAAAGTTCTTGCACCAGATTAAAGCAGGCTTTCCTTCACATCAGGCTTTAACTACACTATTACTCATGCTTTCTGATTCCCTGAACCCTCACCCTCCTCTATATGCCATTGTGACCACAGTCCAGTTGTGCAGCATGTCATTGATTGGCTGTTGGTGCAAATCCATTCAATCACTCACTGGTAATTTCTGAAAAAAGACAATGGAAGACCTGAAAAGAAAAAGAACTACTCTAACGACATGAGATTTTTTTTTTACAACCAATGGCAGTTAACTTTGGTACAGCTCTGACACTAAAAAATGTTTAGGCCTGCTGCCCTCTCACACTTCTTCCCATTCGACCAATGACCATTCAGGCTGTACGCTGCAGGTGACATCACAGGTTTTAAAAAATTACTTTTGAATGTTTGGAGAATTTAAAACTTTTCAAACCTTCATTTTACAAACACTGATTATATAACAGTCATTTGTGGCCTTTTCTGCAGCTGTAGACATTCTGTCAGCAGTTTTACAGATGTCTCTTTTATCATTCAGCACATTTACATGAGTGTTTATTTGGATGACTGTCTAAATCCTGGTATTGTCATCTTGGAATATGTCTGTGCCATCAGGGAAGAAAAAATCCATTGATGGAATAACCTGGTCATTCTGTATATTCTGGTCACCAGCTGACCTCATTCTTTGGACACATAACATTTCTGAACCTAGACCTGACCAACTGCAGCAACCCCAGATCATAGCACTGCCCCCACAGGCTTGTATGGTAGGCTCTAGGCATGATGGATGCATCACTTCATCCGCCGCTCTTCTTACCCGGTTGTCCCATGACTCTGGAACAAGGAAAATCTGGATTTGTCAGACCACGTGACCTTCCATTGCTCCAGAGTCTGATAACTGTCTTTCTTAAGGCTACACAGCTGTTTAGTCCCAATCCCTTGACTTTCCTTCTCACCGTGTGTTTGGAAATGCTCTTACTTTCAGTGTTAAACATAGCCCTGAGTTCTACTGTTGTTTTTTATGATTTGATTTCAGCCAACATTTAAGTGATCACCATCATTCAAGATTTTTTTCTGACCACATTTCTTCCTTGAAGATGATGGTTCCCCACTATCCCTCCAGTTTTAATAATACGTTGGACAGTTTTTAACTCAATTTGAGTAGTTTCAGTGATCTCCTTCGATGTTTTCTTTGCTTGATGCATGCCTATAATTTTAACCTTCCGAAGCAGATTAACATCTTTTCCACAACCACAGGAAGTGTCTTTCAACATGGTTGTTTAAGAAATGAGAAGCTAGTCACTGCATCACCCCTGTAATAATTATCCAGTGGGAGGCTCTTGCCTATTTGCTTAGTTAAATCCAGGTGCTGACTTTTTTTTAGTCAGGCAGTGTACACTCTGTCAGCTCATTAGTATCAGGCCATTTCTGGTTGACATATGATGTCACTGATCAAAGCAATAGTCAATAGCAAGCTAGCGAGTTAGCAACCCAGATGTAAACTGGCACGGCAATGCACATTGTTACAAATTTGTACATAGCCTGACGATATTGTGTTAAATGAAGGCTGTTTTCCTTTAAACATGCTGTTCGACTTCCAGGTTAGGATTTGGCACAGAGCTCTAGCACCTGTGCAGAACCCTTTATCCCTTTCCAGTCTGACTAGTCTGTATATGTGCAGGAATAGATCGACTTTCAATCGCAGTATCTTGGTGTGTTAGTCTGACTTTTAAAACTTAAGTCCAGCTAACATGTTTACATGTACTTTTAAAGTCCAGTTTTAGTCAGACTAATGCAATAATTGAGTTTTTTTAGATGTCATGTAAACCTACTGATTGTAATCTTTGGGGAAAATGCTTTCTGGGCCACTATAATACTAGTAGATGGCCACTAGGGGAATCAGCTTCAAGGTGGAGCATTTTTCTGGGTTCCTGTTCTTATACTATATTTCCATGGTTGCAGCCCACCCCTTCCTTTCCACACACGTGTGTCTATGGTGTTTGCCAGGTGAAAGATCATGGTCTGCAACCAAACTGTTCTCACTCTCAGTGCAGCCATTATGTCAAAGCCTTGGGTGCCTCACATAGCTACAGAAAGTGTTCTTTACCATGGGTGCATAACGCAAAGAGTGTGAGATTTGTCCAATGTGGCCCACCTGCAGCAATATTGGATGCTAATATCCTCAGGAAGTGGAAAATTGAAGATAATAGGCAGGTGACATCATTAAGTTGAAAAAAAAATTTCAGAGGAGGTGGCTGAGGTCATTATGGTGGCACAACAAACTGATGGATGGCTACACAGGACACCAGTGTGCATGCCCCGCTGCATATTTAAAATTTTTGTATGTTGTCTGTCTAACCCTCATCCCAACCCCTTTCCCCCCTTGTCCCTACCAGGTAACTCATGCCTAAACCTAATGAAACTGTAATGCATGTCCACACACACACACACAGACACACCCCCGCACACACACACACACACACACACACACACACACACACACACACACACACACACACACACACACACACACACACACACCCCCCCACACACACACACACACACACACACACACACACACACACACACACACACACACACACACACACACACACGTGCCTTGTGCACAGAGACACACACCAAGGGTTTTGACTTAACAGCCCGTTATGGGTGAGAACATATTGCCACATATGCATCCTAGTTCACCAGTAAATTGCCTTTTTAAAAAAACAAAAAAAAAACAGTCAGCTTCTTGCATTTAACTAGGATTACATGAAAACATTTTGTAATAATTGTGTCATTGTTATGTATAACTGACTACATCAAAATAAAGTACACGAGAAGTTTATGTGCAAGTAACAGAGCAAACATGAGACCCTAACTTTCTTAGAAATTGTGGCGCATGCATGTCGTCCCACAGAAATGTTCAAGTCTGAAGGAAAAGCCACAGAGTAAATGTTGCCAAGGTGTTGACAGAAGTCTCAGACTTTATCTTTTATCATCAGCTATATGTTTTCTAATGAGATTAAATAGAATCTACACATCTGATAAGCATTTCTGCAGAGTAGAATGATGCCTGTCTGCAGATGATCAAAGATAAAAATGACTCAGTGACTGATGATTTGATTCCAGTGCTTAAGACACTCCTCAAATGCTGAATTTACTGTGACCTCTCACATTTCACAGCTATTAATAGGAAAATGTTAAGAAACTTAAGTTTTTCACTGTATATTATTTCCTCAGCTGCAAATTTTGAAGAACAGTGAAGAAAGTGGGGAATCCATCTGCATCCACTTTGACAGTAAATAAAGGAGCGCGATGAGTGTAAAGTATTGCGAGAGAGGGACTCAGGGTTAAACGCGAATCAAGAGCACAAAAACATCTTCCACTGCATGTATTTTCCTAACCTGTGTGGGACCCATCTTTGAGTCTCCCTCTGTAAAGCTCTTGGTGGAGTTTCATTAAAGTATGCTTTTAAGTTAATGCATGATCTTATCACACATCTCCACTTGGCTCAGTGCTTCTCTGCTCCTGACGGCCTTCTGTCGGCCTCTCGCTCCACTTGTTATCACATCTAATCTTCCTCTTCCTTGCACTGTCTCCCACTGCCCCTTTCCGTCCTGTTTTTTCACCCACACCTTTTCTCTCTCCTTGTTGTTCTGTCTGATTTACTCGGCCTGCTTCAAGGCACTCATTATCTACTTGAAGTTATCGAGTGCCTTGGCCTTAAAAGGAAGAAATAGAAGAAGGGCGAGGGAAGAGGAGCAATACTGGAGGCCTCAGACACTAAGACCTCCACCATTCTGTCCTTTTCCACTCTGCCATCTCTACTCCCTCCGTCAATCCATCTTTTGTTTTGCCCTTCATTCCGTCCCTCTATTCTGAGTTAGTGTTACACCAGTAGCCCTGTCTCCTTTTCCCTTCGCCTTGTTCATGTTTTCTTTCCCTGGCTCATCCATCATGTGCTGTCGCCGGCGGTTGCGACACTGTCGTGTAATTATCTCATATTTATGCGAATATGCTTGTCCTATACCAGTGTTGGTTTTATGCGTACTCAGGGTTCCTTTGACTCCATGCTCCTGGCTTAAAGAGCTTCATGTCATAATTCAAGCCAGAGGGAGATGTTTGATTGGCCCACAGGCTCAACGGTACAGTGGGAGCCCTTTGATTTTACACTGCTCTCAGTGGTGGCTGTCGTATTTCAGACAGCAGGAGTCCCATGGAAAAAAAACACACAAATGTGCTAATTACTTTTACGCACCTACTCGCTTCACAGGATACAAATGCACCATAAGCAATTTGGTGGATACTTTTTATTATTGGTCTTTCAGTGCTGTGCAAACATACAGTTTCAATTTGAGGAGCTACAGTGGGAGTCTAACCCCTAACCACAGCACAGCTGGTGCCATGGCCTGCCCATTGAGCTACAAAGCAGGAGTGTGCACAGAAACAGCATGAAGGGTAATGACTGCCTACACTTTATGCCCTGAAGGTCCGAATGCCCCACAAAAGCATAACTCGGGACATGTTTAACCTGAACCCTGCTTTGACATCTTCTTCCAATTATGACCAAAAGTCTGGTTGATTTGATTAAAATAAATCTCTGTTCATCTTTTTTTTCTGCCATGGCTACCTTCCCAAAAGACCAAGTGAAATTTGGAATTTCTTTGCATTAACTTTAGCGATCATAAATGTTGAGGGAGCATTTCCTGTACTCTGACAGTATTTATCCAAGGTACTCTTTGAACTGTGACTTGCAAAGGTCATGCTGAAAGTTATGTAAAGTGGGTAGAACTGACATAGACCATTTGAATTGCACATGTAGAGTAACTCTTCCTCTATACAGATGTTTCATACTTCATGGGGGATCAATCAAAAGAAGCTGGACTATCAGGAAAGTGTGGAGTTTGTGTGCACTGTGTAAACCATATGTAGCAAATTAAAATACATACAGTTATCTTTTAGACCTAAGTTAAGTTATTGTGCAAGACAGAAAACAACTCAAAACTGTACATATTTATAAATAACACTGCCTGTTTGTGTCATTTTACACAGATTAGTGTAAAATGACAGGGATTTTCAGTTGTTTTCAAAATCATTCTTGTGTATTTCAAGTCTCTCTTTTGACTTAGTACAGCCTTCCCAAATGATACTGCCTATAAACTTGTTTTTAGTTACAACATTAATGCAAATGCAACAACATGACTCTGTATTTGTAGTGCGATAAGTCATACAATGCGGCTGTTAAAAGTATGAATTACCATATTTCTAGGTAAAATTAATTGTGACTGTTTATCGTGAACACAACAACAAAACACGACGTAATGCGACACAAAACAACGTAAAGCAGCGCAATGTAATGAAATATAGCATGCCATGATATGACATAACATGACATGACATGATGCAAGATAACATAACATAACATAACATAACATAACGTGATGTGACATGGCTTCAAGTGACATGACATGAGATGACATGACATGACATGACGTGACGTGACATGATTTGACATGACAATCATCATGTGACATGATGTGACATGATAAAAGATACCATAATGTAATGTGGCATAATAACATAACATAATTACATAGCATAACATAATGTAACAAATGTCAAAAACTGGGGTGCTGTACTGTTGTATTGCAACATAGTAATGCACAGTTGAAACACAGGTGTGTTCTGTTCCAGTGTTAAAGGTTCTTCGTGCATGTTTGGTTGGATCTGGCCTGTTTGTATGTCAATATATCAACACATCTGAAGTATTTTGGGCTTAAGCCGTCAGACTGTGTAACTCTTGGAGGATTGTTCAAAAGAGCCACACCCACATAAGGAGGATGTATGAAGGAAGATGTATGAAGCTTAGGGAAACTGATGGGAGTTTGGGCAGAAACAGTGTGATGAAGAATAATGGACTGAAACTTTCCAAGTTGGCTGAAGTCTGTGTCTTTAGGACTGACAAGCTAAGGAAAGTTTTCCAAGTAAGAGGAGACAGAGCACAGGGCTGGATCCGTGGAGATGTGTCAGAAAGATGTATCCCTGCTTTGTTTTAGTATCTGAAGACAGAACTGGATTATATTAAGGAGAAAGCGCCTGCTCCAAATCTTGCCGTGGGGTAAAAAAATTCTCTGGAAACTGTTTAGTTTCAGCTCACAGTCCTGTTTCCTAAATGATTGGCCAGTAGTTAAAGAGGTTAAATAGACGTCCCTTGTAAAAAGTAGCGCCTTGCTGTGTTTATAGGCCTCTGTTGCCCTCCTGTGGCAAATGCTGAGCGCTGCTATTATCAGTTCATGACTCCTCAGGAGCTGTGTGTGACCACCTGCGTGCAGTTTGAGCAGAGAAGAATGATGTACTATGGTCTCCTGCTAATGGAATCATGGGATTAGATATGCTTTATGTTTCAGGTACCGTGAGACTCGCCCGCTCCCCTGCCAACCCGCCAACCATCCTCACATTAATGAAAATTAAGACCACATTGAGTTTGTGTGTGTTTCAGTGTGTGTGTGTGCATTCACTGATTGCTGTCTGGACCTTATTTAAGTAGAAACAGATTGAAGAATGATAATTAGGTCTAATAAGATGGAATTTCCCTAACTATGTCACACAGCAGCCGCATCACAGAGCTGCTTTTAAAGGGGCTTCAGGTCAACTCAAACCGCACATAACAACACCAAACAATATGGAAACGCAGTTTTCCATAGATGTAGATTTAAGGGGGAACTTGTCCTCTGCAATATTAGTAACATGTGCATTTGTCCCCCACATCACAACAGTTGAAATTCATAGCTGTTTGAAAGCCATGTTCATTTTTGATTTGGTTTTAGTTGGACTGCTCGATCATTTTCACCAAATTTTGTTAATTCTCTCTCATTATTAGTTCATTTTTATTATTTTGTTGAATCCTTTTCTTGGTTATTTTATTCATTTTATGTTTGTTTTGGTTACTTTTCTTATTTTGGGGAATATTTTGCACCTTTTCTCATTTTTGTTCATTTTCTTTATTATATTAATGAGTTTTTCTTTTATTTTGGTGCTTACGTTGTTCATTTTCTTTGTTACTTATATTTTTTCATTTTGTTGCTTTTTTCATTTCTTTTATTTTCTTATTTGTTCATTGTTTGTCATTTTGTTTCTTTTTTTCATTTTTCTTCATTTTCTTTGTTATTTTGACATTTTTTTGTGATTTGTATCAATTTCTTGTATATCTTATTTGCATATTATTATAATTACAGATAGTTTGTTCATTATTGTTAATTTTGTTTCTTATTTTGTTTATTTTCTTTCTTATTTTGTTTATTTTTGCTTTTTTCATTTTCTTGGTTAATTTGGTTGTTTATTTTCTCATTTTGTCACAGATTTTTTCATATTTGTTCATTTTCTTGCTTAGTTTGTTCAGTTTCTTAATTATTTTGTCTTTTTGCCCCCTCATAAACTAAATCTAAACCCCAAAAGTACAAATTAGTGCATTAACAATTCACCAGACCACAGAAATGTAGCATTGCATGCTCAAAATTTCTGGAATGATACAGAGATGTCTGACGAAAAATCCCTCCCCAGTGCTCAAATAAAACTTCTTGCATTTTATAATCTGCATAACAAAAGGTTTTCACATTTCCCCACACTGTGGTTTTGACATCTTATGCATGTGTAACATTCTCTCCCACATTGACACAGACGTTTTTTAAATTGTAAATATCTTATTCCTGTGCACACTCAGCTTTCCCTACTGATTTGGACCAGAACTGACCATTTCACATCTGACAATCTTTGGCCTTCACCATGAGATAGAATCCGTCAACACGCAGGTTTCAGAGATACTCTGTCACATCACAATCAAATGCAATTCCTCAGCATCTCCAGTGGGATGAAGTTGACGCCTGTCAGTCTGGAAATCCTTCCAAGGCCATTCCTAAAGCTCCAGGGCTCCACTGTATCTGAGCCAAATACATGCCGTACAAGTAGAGAAAGTCTGGGACAGTAGTGAATCTTCCAAGAAGCTGCCGTTCTGCCAAAATTTCTTCAAGTGCAAAGTATAAAAATCATTCAGGAAGTCAAAAAGAAGCCCGGTTGCAACATCCAGAAGTCTGCAGGATTCTTTGTCCTGGCCTTCAGGGGTCCACCATCAAAAAGAAGCTGAAGAAAAATTTGATTCATGGCAGAGAACCAAGATGAGAGAAAAATGTATATTTGTCTGAGGACTGCCAGAAAGCACCAAGATGATCTTTAAGAGTAAAGTCCACTGGCAGCACATGTACATGTAAAAATATGTAGCAAAACCCTGCTGCATAAAACACAAAGATAAATGGAGCTTTCAGAGTAACAGTCAAACAAAGAGGGATTATTGTTAGTGCATCATCACACACCTGGGTTTATCTGGTTTGGATTAAGCTACTGGGTGTAGACTGAACCGGGTTGGACATGTGACTGTCTCTGTGGATGTTTGACTTGAGGTTAGTTTATAAACATGACTGGGGACTTAAAGATATCACGGTTTTGCTCATCAGTGAGTCTAATGATGCCTTTACCAAACTAAGGATCTGGACACAACATGAGTCATGCGCTTTCATTTGCATGTCTAAAACTTAAAAGTAGCTCAAAGGTAAGACATAAAATGGAGAATGTGAAAAATGTCATTGTTTTGCAACATGTTTTTAAAAAGTTGGATCTGTGGCAAGAAAAGAGTGGGAAAGTTGTGAAATGCAAAAAAAAAAAAACCCCACAACTGGTAGAACATTTCACAGTGAATAACATTAACTGATCACAAGCTGGTGGCATGACTGGGTATAAAGAGTGTTCCAGAATCTTTCTGAAATTAAAATGGTGAGGGATTCACCACTCTGTGATACATGAATTTATGAATTGTGTTTCTTAGTGTAAGTCATATCCAAATTGTCTGAGCACCACCTGGTAGTACACACCCACTCCTCATTCTCTCTCCTCCTGTCTTTCCTGTCTCCCTATGTTGTCTCTGTCAATAAAACAAAACAAAAAAAAATCTTAAATTAGCATGATTAAAAGTCTACTATGCAAAGAGGAAACCTTATATAAATCAAATCCAGAAATGCTGCCAGCTTCTCTTGACCTGAGCTCATTTAAGGTTTGACTGAGAGGAAGTGGAAAACTGTCCAATTGTGAAATTCTTTGTGGAAATCATGGACACCATATGCTCTGGTTAAAGAGGAGAAGGGTGTTGCAGCTTATTATCAGACCTCAGTTCAAAAGCCACCATCTGTGATGGCATGGGGTGCATAAGTGGACATGGCATGGGTAACCGACACTTTTGTCAAAGTAACATTGTGTATAGAGTAGTGTGCAAAAGGTTTAGGCAACTTGAGTTTGTTGTCTTCTCCAATCTTGTGATCAAGTGTATAATGACCATACACACGCACAAAAATGAATAAACTTTATGAGGTAGAAGTTGCAAATATCCTTCTCCAGGGTCATTGTTCTTGTAGCGTTGTAAATAAAACTCCAGAAAATATCTGCGCGGTATAAACAAATAAATATCCGAACTAAATGGCTTCAATGAGCAAAGATCCATTTTAGTGTGATGTCCATTCCTGTGACAAGAATTAGAACAAACAATACAGACATGTGCTGAATGAAACCTGTTTTAAGCTCATATGTTCTGTCCAAAATATAGAAACACAGTCCAAAACTGTTCAAAACAGTTCAGTGTAAGGGGGGGTAACAATTAATACTGTTACTTCATTGTGGATAAACTGAAATGTCTGTTTGTGTGTATTCTGGTTGAGAAATGCATGTTTACGATCATTAGAATCTGATAAAGCAACAAAACCAAGATGCCTAAAACTTCTGCACTGTATTATACACACATACAGTATATGCAGGTTTTAAAGGAACATACTGTATGCTGCCAAATAGACAACATCCTTTTCAAGGACAACCTTGTTAAACCACATTTTGCACATATTTCGACAACACGGCTCCATAGTCAAAGAGTCTGGGTGCTAAACTGGCCTGACACAGTCCTGATTTGTCACCCACAATGAACTGTTCCATCCATCCATCCATTTTCTACCCCTTAATCCTCGTGAGGGTCGGGGGGGGGGGGGGGG
>JAQQAE010001150.1:0-27004 GCA_029823295.1 Pseudamia nigra
TCTGATTTTCGTTGGTTAATTTTCATAAAATTTTTATTTATTATTACTTTTGTCAGATTCAAGTTATTTCTGTGACCGTTGTGGGGTTTTTTTGTCATTTGCAGAGGGTGCCAACAATTTTATCCACATCTGTATTTGGTAATTCAGACTGTTCACAGATGGGAATACCATATTTTCCAGATTAAAAGTCGCGTTTTTTTGCATAGTCTGGCGAGGGGAGCGACAAATACATCGGAGCAACTTGTATTTTGAATTAATTCGACTATAGGGTGCTCGTCACACTGACAGCCGCTAGAAGAGATGAGCCACAGCGCACATCAGGCGCGCACCCGCGGCCGTGCATCTGAGCCTGAACAGACACGACCTGTTCTCCAGAGCGTCTAATACATGTTTTTTCCTCTTCATTATGCATTTTTTAGCTCGTGCGACTAACATACCAGAGCCACTTTTAATCAGGAAAATACGGTACAGACTGGCCTGATTATTATCTTTGTCTTATTGCTCTGAACAAGTGCAGATAAGTATAGTTCCTCTTTGGGAACTGACTCATCATTTATTATGTGGCAGGTCATTTGAACCTGTGTATGTCATTGAAACTGGAACAATGTATTAATTCTATGAATGAATGGTTAATTCCAACACATTTTTTTTGCAGTTATCTGGTTTCCTGTATTTCTTGCATTTTACACCAAAATGCTCGAAAACGCTGAGTCTCTCTGCTGACCTGTTGTATGTTTTAAAACCTTTCACAGTAACATGTCTGTTGTTCTGACTCAGCGGAAACTGTCTGCTCCATGTTTAGCTTCACAACTGTTCCTCATTCTGCAGGATCAGACAGGAAGTGAATAGTAGATGCCATGAAAGCAACAATTGCTCTGTAGAGACTGACGCAGAATTAAAGGTTTATATAAATGAATATATGAATGATGGTAGGGTTTTATTCACTACTGGTGCTCATGTGTTTTTTTATTGTAAGGTCTAATGCAAATATGGTGCTCTTTTTAATTTTCTTAAGGGCAAAGTATAATAAAGGCAAAGCGGAAAATAATGATTTGTTTCCCTGCTGATTTTATACTTTCACCTGATTATGAAGAAATGAGCAGTCCGTAATTTTTACGGTTCTTTAATTTCAATAAACAGAGAAAAAACATAAACAAAAAGTCCTGAAAGAACACATTAAAAAAAAGGTTATAAAGTCATTTGCATTTGATTAAATAAAATAATCCCCTACATAGCAACAATAAAATTCAAAACACATATATTTTAGGCTGAAAGTGTGGGCACTGTAAGTATGGCAGCTGTGTGAAATTTCCCCACGAGGGATTAATATACAATGACCTCAAAGCAGAGCCCCAGTTAACAAGACAACCAGTGGTAACACTACACAGTAATGAACTGACGTGCCCCTGCTCAAGAAGGAGCATGTACAAGTCCAGCTGAAGTTTGCCAGTGAACACCTACATGTTTCAGAGAGGGACTGGGAAGAATTAAGGGTACAGGTATTTCACTGAATCAAAGGGCCAATACACAGGCCATGTATCACAGGATCTTTGATGAGAACCTCCTTCCCACAGCCGGAGCACTGAAGATGGATGGATGGATGGGTCGCGAGCTGAAGCTTCAAGCTATGTCTTGGGAATCAAATACTTATTTTGTTCAATCAAATGCAAGTACATTTATAACCTTCATATATTTTTTTCTGGTCTGTTTTGTTGATATAGAGCACTGTGTTCTCCATCCAATCAGAGCGCCACATAGTATATTGGGGTAGAGGTGACTTGCATTGGCATTCACAAGACAAACACAGATCTGTTTCTGTTTCCATTATATTTCCAGATGGAATCTTCCCATTGGGTTTTGTGATGAGTGGGTGACTTTATATTTTCTTTAGAGAGTAACTTTGAAAAGGTCCAGAAAATTAACACCTGTGTATCTTTCTTTACATCTTTTTCTTGTTGGCATCGAGATTCTCTCCTGCAACGCATTCTAATGCTCTCTTCATCATCGAGCCTGTTTTGCTCTGTCTATGAGCAGAGGGGAGGGTGAGGGCTTGAACAATGCTGATTGCAAACATACATACTTTACCTTTAAATAGAAATTTGTCATTGCAAAAAGCAGGCAATGGAATAGATGCAGAATGAAACAGGTTAAATGATTCCAACTTAACAGTAGCATTAAATATAATACTCAACCGTTTTTATATTCTTATTTAACATTATCTGTTACCTAATGCCTTAATATTCATGGTTGTCATTAGAGGATGTGGAGTGTATGTCCTGACCCCAACAGTTCCTTTAAAAAGAATTAAATAAATTGAAAATAAAAGAAAAAAAGAAGTGCAGCAGCTGTGACAGGAACAATGAAGTGAAAGTAAATCATACCCAATTACTTCCCTGATCTGGCTCAGGTCACATTCTTAGGTTACTTTGTGTGCATGTTGTGTTTTGGTTCAGTTTCCTCAAGCAGCATGTTGGGTTACACTGCGTCCATGTGACTTAATATGAACATTAATGTATTCTTTACTTAAGTCCGGGCAGGTCTCGTACGGAAGCGGAGATCTCAGCTGCTTCAGGACAAAGTTTCTCCACCAGCTCCAGAGGACCCCACAGAGATTTGTTGAAACCGAGAAAAGACTTCTTCACTGAAAACACCAAGAGGAAGAGATACAGGACTCTGTACTGTGGTTTTAAAATCTAGACATCGCTTAAATATAATGCTTTCATAGATCCAAATTTGAATTTGAACTTGGGTCATTTAATCCATAACATCTCTATTTTTGCTGTAAATGAATCTGCACCTAAAATTTCTATGCATTTCACTGTTTAAAAAGATCTACGAACAACAATAACATAGTCATTTTTGTTCAAATATTTTTGTTCATTTTTCTTCACCAAAATGAGCATGATTTTTCACAAAATGGGGGAAAAAAATCATCAAAATAATCAACAAATTAAGTTTCCAAGAAAAAAATGAACAAAATATTCACCAACATGAAGGAAGTCTACATTTTGTCAACCAAGTACAAGTACAAGTACAAGTAAAAAGTCAACTTTAAGTGCAGCTGCAGCTTGAAAGTATCAGAACTGTGGACTTAAAATAAAAGTACTCAACTCATTCTGACTAAAAACATGGAAAATGAAATTAGACCCAAAGTCTGCAGAATAAAGACCAAACAAATTCAAATTTAAGGCTATTTAATTACTTTAAAAGCTTTATTTTTTTAAATTGCAGACATTTAAGACTTTTGAAGCACCTGCACACAGCGGCTCCTACCTCTTAGGCCATGTTTGAGGCAGTGCTCCATGACGACAAAGAACTGCTGAAGAGGTGGGTAGTCTGAGTCCAGTGTTCTGCCAAAGCTCAGAGCTGACTCGATTAACCCCTTGATACTCAGCTTGGCCATGTTCAGCAGGTTGGCTCGCTCCATGGCCATTGGGTCTCGAAAGGCTGCAAGACAAAAGCCAGAAACAATCTCAAGGTGTTTATCAGCAGCTGACATACGTTTGAATGAACATGTGGTTGTGCACAAGGTGGATTGTAGGTTATTTTTCACACGAAAGGCAAAAGCAGTCTAGTCTAGATTTGATCTTGTCACTTATAGGTGACTCATTTCATTCTTTTTCATGACTTTATAACAGGTCAAATCACACTGGATCTGATGAATTTATACCCAATTCTTGCCCAATTCCATATGTGGTAATAAATGAGATATAAGTCTAACTTTTTTATTTTTGTTCTGTTGACGTCTATGTAAATAGTCAGATCATTGTTCATTCTTTTACGTCACACTAGCTTGAGATTCATGACATCAAGCACGACCTTTGGCACTAGAACTGTTAATGTATAAAATGTACCTGCAGCTGCACCACTCCATTTTAATGAAATATTGAAGGCCCTTAGAAGGATTTTTATACAGTTGTGTTGTACTACAGTCCCTACTGTCAAATACGATTCAGGTAAAACACAAAAAACATCTATTCCTGCAACAGACATTTTTTCCAATACCTATTTCCACTGTCATTTTTGACTGAATTGTAACTTTTTGCGGTGCCACAAATGTTATTGTCACCTGACTTTGGTTTACATTTGCCAATAAAGTGAAAAACACAGACGTGTCACTCTCAAAACATTTTGCCATGACTGTAGTATAAAGACAGAAGTTTAAATTCTGAAATATAAAACCATAGGAAAACAGCTGATGATTTAACAAACTCACATTGACATGAGACATTGTAAATATGATTGTCTAGTATAATGTCAGAGGACACTATTGCAGACTAGAAATGGTATACTGGTAAATCTGGCTCTATTTGGCAGGCATGTGATGCAACAGGTAAACGAATCTTTCATACAGAATAGTAAAACAGTGACAGGAACCATCATACCACGATTAGCCTACCTGATCATGAATACATGACTTTCACTTGCATATTCTGCAATATTTTCACAGTGTTTATTAGTATGACATGTGTGCAGTAAAGCTGAACTGAGCTCTTCCCAAGCAACTAAGAGGTAAGAGCTAACCTGTAGGACGAGCAGGAGGGCAGTAGTGCCATGTGTGAAGAGGAAATCGGGACATTCTGTGGAGGTGTATGAGTCACCACTACAATCACACACAACAAAATATAAAACCTGTCTGTATTCAACAAACCAGTTTGACAGTGCTGATACTGTGACCTGAACATAAAGCTGGCAGAACATCTGTCAGACAGCTGTGTTCAACGCTGCAATGATGATGTGACTTCTCACTAATGTGACAATATGTCATCCATGTATCCAGCGCTCTGTCTGATAGAAGGACCATCTTAAATTAAGCACTATGCATGTATTTACTGAGATGAGAATGACATCAACCTTCAAAACCTGACGTTAAATGGTGCTTTACAAAATAAAATACCATATAATATAAATGCAATGACAACAAACCAAAAAAGCAGACAAAAGAAATGACATTAAAACCTGAGGATATGCATAGCAGTGTGTTTTTATTATTTCCTTTTTAATGAGACACTTATGGGGGTGCACTACATATTTATAGACAGGTAAATGTAAGAAATTTTCCTTTAAATATTCTGCACTAGGAGCTTTATGACATGGAAAGCAGAGCTGCAAGATTACAACTAAAACAGTTATATGCTTAAACAGTATAGGCCTAAATGTGAATGGATATATGGTAACCCTATCATAACATACTGTAAAAATTTATTTCTTGAATGAATGTCATCATTTACTTGTTAATTTGTCTTTTTTTTTCCTTTCTTCTATCCCTACCCTCTTAAATTAATTTTGTAAAGCTATGTATGGACATTAAACTGAATACTGTTTCAATTTTGGAAGACTTTAGAAATGTCATTCAATAGGGGCCCTTAGTGATTACTGCCGATGTGAAAATCTTAAAATAAATGATACTCAGTGACAGTGAATGAGGTTTACAATGCATAAATCTGCTAATTTGTCCCTTGTTATGAGGGTTGCGTCAGGAAGGGCATCCGACATAAAAAAACCTATGCCAGATCAAACATGTGAATCATTGGTATTTCACTATGTCGACCCCTGACAGGAGCAGCCGAAAGGAGAAGAAGAAGAAGATGCATGGACATTACAATAAGGATGCAAAACCTGTGGACCACCCTTAAATTAATCTGTACTAGTACTGTGAAGTGAAGACATGTGAGTACTTTGTATTGCCAGTATGCATTTCATAAAATTATATTAAAAAGAAGTCGGCATATGGATGTGTAATCCACCCTTAGTATTGTTTATCGTCATCATTCCTCAGTCCTGATGAAACATTCATTTTTCAATCCTGTAAAGAATTCAATGATGTTATTGTCACAGCTTTCACATTTTCTACAATCATACTGTCAGTACACAATAATGCCTCCAACTGTGTCTCAGAGTGATTAATCTATAACAATTACAACAAGCAGTAATTCGCTATTGATTAAAAATATTAACTGGCAGTGACTGATTGCACTGCAGAGTCTCCTGAAACTGTAACCTCCCAGTTACGTTAAGTGCTTTACACATTGACCTCTGAGTTAATGTGTAGCCAAACACTAGAGCAGAAAAGGACAATATCAAGTGAAAATGAGATGTTGCCTGGCAATGTGCTGCAGTGCCCTAACATCCCCAGAGGTTAAAAGGCACTGGCAAATCAACACCTGACTTCTTTGGAGCTGCCTGACAGTGAAAACCGCTTTGGCAGAACCTGGGTAAACTGACAGAAACAACGATCCTATAGGAAGGTCTGTGCACTGATAAGAATATGATGTGTACCATATACAGTACCCCTCAATATACAGGGGTACTGTTTGATATTTTACAGTTTTTTCTACATTTTGGGAAAGTATAATATATAAAACAGGACTTCCTGTGTTAAGTTTATATTGTAAAGTTGCTGAAAATAAATGATTTAGACTCCGATCAATGAGGCGTTTAAATGAATGAAACACAGCATGACCTGCACTCTACCACAGTCTCTACATTTAGAATTCCTGTTTGGGCTACAGATAGATTACCTTAAATTTTCTACAAGCCTAGTGTAACATCTATCCACCACCTATCAAAGATCAACCTCACCGTATGCAGTAGAACAGATATCGCCAACCTCTGTTCATCTCAGAGCTACTTTGAAAAAATGTTCCAAAGCTAGTCATGTTATATTTTATTAGTAACATTTATTCATATGTCTAATCTTAAATCAGCTGAAAATGCTTCTTCTGGGTGAAAATTCACAAAATGTTGTTATTCATCAAACACTTACTGTTTTTGCTCAATTTAATGTCTGATTAATTTAATTATTTACCAGCTGACTGTTAAATAATTATGATGTGAGGGCAGGTATTCCTTGAGTTTGATTAGAAAATCAAAACAGGTTTATCACAGGACTTACTTACATATTCTTAGTTCAAGGACATATTCATTGAACCTTTAGTGAGTAACTGGTTGATCTCAACGTACTGATTGAAGGACCCTATTTTAAGACAAGGAGGGCTTTGACATACAATGATAAAAAAGTATTACATATCATTTCAACTGGTGCGCTGTCATGTTTGCCTTTTTTTGCAAAGAACATATGAAGGCATATGTGCATGGTGTGAATACATGAACAGATGATTGATTGATAGATACAGGATGGAGTAATCCTAAAGAAAGGTGTGCACTAAAATGCTACATAAAAAATGAAACGTGAAGTAAACCCCTCTGAATACAGAGGAAAAAGTACCATTTCATAATGTAAAATGACATATAATGCCTGTAATGCTAGCTAATAACTGTGTCATCCACCCTTGATCTAAGGACTGCTTTTGACAGTTAAAATGGTACTGGCAGGCCTTTCATTGCTAAATGGTGTTTGTCCATTGTCACTAAAAAGACTTTACACAATGCAAAGAAGGCCCAACCCTCTGCAAACACAGACGCACAGTGTAAAAACTTCTAAAGACAAACATAAGGCAACATTTTTCCATTTGCGCCAGTGCAACATGTGATGCCTTGGGCTATAAAGATGTGAGGTGGAACACATGAACAGCAGCACAGTGTCAGCTGAACTGAACTACTGAGAATAATACAATCAAAGCATGAGAGCAGAGATGACCCATGAAAAATCAATGTGCCATACACAGAGGGATGATGTAATGCACATAAAAGAGAGCAAAGGAAACCAAAGGAGGTCAACTGTGCTTCAGTTACTTATATGACTGATTTGTGTGACTGACTGTTCATTAACGTCCTATGAGAAAATTACATTTGATCTTGTGTCCTTTAAATCATCAGTCTCTAAGTGTCATCAGACCAAACACCCACATACCTCCACCCCCTCCCCTGATGTAGACACTCTACCTTGGACAGTCCAGTCCCCTGGCAGAGAGGTTCTGTGTTCCGACACTTTAGGCAGGACGTGAATACTCCCTGAAATGGTCTCGGATGCTTTCCTGGCCAAGGCAAAGATCGGAGCCTGCCATCGTCCGTCTCCTCCACCTCCTCCTCCTCCTCCTCTCACAGTGCTGCTAGCTTTATCCCCAACACTGGATTTCTCCTCCTGCAACCTCAATATGCCAAACACCTGAGCTTTCTCCTTGCTGTTGTCCGCTTCAGACAGAGCCAGGTCGTGCTCTGCGGGCGATGCCATGTTCGTTTCCTTCAGGATTTATCGGAACTAGTGCCAGTCGATATGAAAACAGTCCAATTCATACAGTGTGCTGAGCGTTGTCGACGTAGCTGTGATGTATAACTCACCGGGAGACCATCATGGCTATCGTAGAAAAAAAATGATACCACCAGCCAAAACAATGACAGGTCTAGCTAGTGTCAAAAATAACCGCCGTACCGTACGTCAACGCCTCCGGGCTGCAAAGCGTAGGCGTCGGTCTACATGTTGACCGTTACCACCGACGGATAACTGTATATAGAAAAAAATGAGTCTATTCCGTGCATGGTGGAGTCTCAGATTTGTTTACAGCGAGCAGACGAAGCGTAGTTGGCTTCTGACGGTGCCGCTGCACCCACCGGAGGAGAGGGGCGGTGTCAACAGGCTCACAAGCACCAGAGACACACAAAGGCAGCACTACGTAATGATTAACTGTCGCTGGTGGACGCCCCCTGCTGGACACAATGATAACTGCAACACCACCCACAGCTGACACGATGATGTGGTGATAGGCTGATGTTATTTTTACTTAATTTACAATTTGAGACATATCAGAGAATTTGGTGGGTAGATAGACTTGGCTCAGAGGTTCCTGAAATTTAAGCTAAAGTGTCTGTTTGGGACCCAATGATTTCATCCATCCATTTTCTACCCCTTGATCCTTGTGAGGGTCAGGGGGGGATGCTGGAGCCTATCCAGCATCTACTTGAGCAAAGTATGAGGATGAGTCGCCAGTTCATCGCAGGGCTGACATATAGAGACCCATGGACAATTTAGAGCGACTAATTAACACCTAGTGCATGTTTTTATAGACATATAGAACCCAGGACCTTCTAGCTGTGAGGCATGAGTCCTACCCACTGCACCACTGTGATGCCCCAATGGCTTTAACTGTATTATTATTGTTATTATTATTGTTGTTGTCATCGTAAATGATCCACATATAATAACTTTTTCAGAATGTATTTCTACTTTTTATGTAAAAGATAATAAGATGTATAGTATTAAAATGAAAACCGAACATTTTTTAAATAATTTTAAGATAAAAATCAACAATGTAATCAAGAACATTATCAAAAGTGGACCGAGAATGACCATCAGTGAACAAACAAAAACACAAAAACAACAAAAATTATTAATTCGGTTTTGGAACAAAATAATCCTAAAAAATATACAAAACCTAACCAAAAATGAACATATACAAGAAATAATCAACAAAATAAACAAAAAGCACAAAATAGTAAACAAATGTTTGAGCCAATAAAAAAGGCTTACATATCATAAGATTTGTATTTATTTTACACATTAATTGTAGAAAATAAAATTTTTAAGACTGAAGCCTGGGTTTATTTTATCTAACAAAATCAACAAAAACTTACCAAAAATGATCAAAGGTGATCAAAAAAGCAACAAAATAATCATGATTACCTTACTAATATAACGTGATCTAAGAATGTATGTGATATAATCTTCTTGCTATCCAGTAAATAATGAACTAATAATTTAATTTTGTTTTAGGTATTCAATTATTGAAAATATTTGAAAATAGATTTTAATAGAACAGTTACAAGGTTGAATAAATCTGAAGTGTAGTACTTTATTTGAATATTCAAACCTTTCTATATTGACAGCTCTGGGGGAAAACACCACTGATTTTGCTATTTCTTGCTTGTTTGAGCATTCTTGATTATTCTAGAAAGAGCTGGCAACATTTTTTCTGATTGAAAAAATGATTACAACTACGGTACTTCAAACAACAAAATGCAGTTTTTCCAGGTTCTAATTAATTCAGTGAAAAAGTGGCTAAACTCCTTTAGAAAATAGAAAAAACATATCAGTAATGTTTTAACTTCAACAAAATGAAAACCGATAAAATGAACAAAATAGCAGAGAAATGCGCACAATAATGAAGGAAATTAGTAATAATTAACACACTAATCAACACATTGAGCAAAAAAGGAATAAAATAAAAGCCAAAATCAGCAAAGAAAAAAAATATACATAAAAAATAAACAAAAATAATCCACAAAATAAAAAAATAACAAATCAACCTAAACAAAAAACAAAAAGTCAAGAAAATTAACAAAAATGTACAAAATCAGCGATAAAATGCTTCTTTCCTTTAATAAAAGGTGAATTTCAGCCATTTACCTGGTCTCCATTGATCTTTGACTATGTACCAAATAGCTGAAAGTCACATTTAGTTTTGTAACCAGGAGTTTGTGAATTTAGATGATGCGTAACTTTTGAGTCTTGATGTTCAAATAAAATCTACAACTTTGGACGGAAACAAAAAGCCACACGCAGATGAAAAGTTACGAACTCTGATCAACGAGAAGGTCTTAAAAACAATCTGGGAGACTGAAGGCTCTCTTCAAATCACCCGTGACAGTTCTAACACACAACATGCTGCGTTCAAGGACACTACAAAACAAGCTCTCACCATTCTTTACACCTACCTTGACTGTACGCTAACCGCTCCATACTCTCACTGTGAGTGATGCCCCAGCGGTGCAGACTCTGAGGGGAGTACATGGTGACTCAGAACCAAACAGATCCACGTCCCACTGGCTCAGTCTGCTTCGTGCCGTCTTCAGTTTAGTCTTTTGGGGTTTTTTTCTTCTTCCAGTTTGCTCTGGTTTGATTTTGGCTTTTGAGGACCTGAATGGGAAAAGGCCTGGGAACAACAGACAGAGAAGACAATCAGCAGAGAGGCAGAGTTCAGAGGATGGAAAATGGTGTCCTTCGTCACCTCCACTTCCTGTGTGTTCTGTTTCATTTATACCATCCTTATGCATACAGGGACCATTCACCTTTCAGTAGATTTTAGGGGGATTTGCCTCCTCAGTGTCAGTAAAATGTACATTTTCATGGACAACGTTATGACTAAAAATAAATCAAAAACTCAAAAAGTCATTTTTGGGTCTTAAAGTCCTTGCTTTACATAAGAAATAACATCATATTCATTTTTAGGATTATGTTGTTATTATTATTATGCTGTTGTTTCTCTTTTGTTCATGTTATTTACATGAGATTTTTTATATTGTTGGTTATTTTGTTAATTTTCGTTTAGAATTTTTTGTTTGTCAATTTTTAAATGTTGATTATTGATTATTTTCCTCAGTTTGTTTATTACTGTCTTAATTATTGTTCATTTCCTTGATCATTGTATTCATGTTTGTTCATTTAATTGATTATTTTACCTTCATTTTATTGATAATATTGTGCAGTTCGAGCATCGTTTTGTTTCTTTTTTGCCCAGTTTCTTAATTTGTTTGCTCATACTTGTTCTTGTTGTGTTCGCTTTTGTTCATTTTTTGAATATTTTGTTGATTTTGTTTTTCCTTGTATTGCTTAGTTTGTTCATTCTTCGTTATTTTTTGATTATTTTGTAATTTTTCTTGACCATTTTGTTTATTTTATATTAATTGTTGTTCATTTTGTGAAGTACTTTGCTCAGTTTTGCACATTTTATTGCATATTTTGTTCATTCTCTTTATAATGATGACTGCCTGTTCGTCATTATACTGTGTGCGGAGGGAGACGTTTTCAACACACTTCAGCTAAAACAGACTTCCAGTGCTCCATACATAAGTGCAACATACAAAAGTGCTATAGTGCTGGCATAAACCTGGACAAAGTGCTGGAAATGTGCTAAAAGAGGGGTTCAGACGAAGTGGTAAAAACCGTAGAGTTACCCCACGCACAAGTCTGACTCCCATGATACACCTGTTAAACAGTTAAAACTTTCTCCAATATTCAAAAGGATTTGAGGCATCACTTGTAAAAGCATCATGATAAAAACAAAATGAGTTTCGATGTGAGGAGGATAATGACGGACACAATGCAGGAGTGTTTCCACAGAGTTATAAGTGTATCCAAGTATCCAATTTTGAAAAGAATCACATTTTTCTGGAGGTGGTGAATAAGTTCGACCTCACCTTTTTTGTATGAATAAGTACAGCAGTCACTTCCAAAATGTTCTTAAAGTATAAAACCTGTTACCTGTTGACCAGGTTGTAGCCCATAAGGACTGCATCCAGTGGGCCTTCGAGTACAAACCACAACAATTAAAAGCATCAGTCACACTATTAACACCTCACACCTCCTGTAGGAAAAATACATGGCACCAATGTGTAAATTAAAGGCGGTGGTCAGTGTTAGAGAGTCTGTGTTTTTTTTTTTGCTTTTACCCTTTCATTCTGCTCATTTTTGTCCCTCTAATATCTCATGGCTGACTGTGGATCATGTGACTTGGTTTCCTGCAGACTAGTTCATGTCTTCGCTGCCTGTGTTAACTCTCTTATGGGCTGCTACTCGGTCTCTCACTCCACTCAGCAGGAAATAAGACAAGATTTGATTTAACTGTTTGTCATGTGTCACTCATGTTCGTCCTTATTTTCTTCTGTTTCTTGATTATACAGAAACGTATGCAGAAAATGATGTACTTACAGATGACCAGAACACATACAGTGAAGTATCAGATTTTGGAGGATTCAGAGACATCTAGTTAAAAACAGCCCGGTACCAGTTATATTCATATTTTCCTGACTAAAAGACCAACACAGGATCTTTGCAAACTGGTAAATGTTCAAACTGACCCATCTGCTGGGATGTCTGTCCAATTTCTGTCTATGAATCTGCTTCACAAAGAAATACACCACATGGTAAAAGCAAGTAGCCCTTTGACTTGAATTTAAGGCAACTGAATGAATCTGTCCTTATTTAATTTTATTCAAAGTGATTATTTGTTTAGTTTAAATAGATTATATTATTCTGCATACCATGTATAAAGACCAAAAACCTTCAAGCCTTTATAAGAAACAGAGATGCACCAGAGTGACTAAGAAGCTGTGTATGGAACAACATCAACAAGGAAACAAAGGAATCTAAAACAAACATTTTATTGAAAAAAAAAAAAAAAAAACCAAAGTGTGCATGTTGGGGGAAAGAATAAAATATCTCAATTTAGTTTCTGTTCCGGTCAGTGATATTCTATTCTAACTGGTAAACCATTCTGAGATTTCTTTGAATGGTATTGAATTAACTGAATCATGAGAATTGACATGGGTGGCTGTTTTGGCCTGTGCCTGTTTAATCTATTATTATTTTTAATATTACTATCAGTTTTGATAGTTAAATCCTTATGAAAGAAGGGTGGATTTTACAAGATAATTCTTTTTTTTTTTTGCCCTTTTTTTCCAAAGTTGATATTTTGTGTTTGTATTCAATTGTCTTGTGTGGTCTGTGGATGATATTTAAAATATTCCAAATAAGGCAAAAGAAAAATGCACATCCAATGTAAATACACTGCATTTGTAATCATAATAGCCTTTGTGTACCTATGTAGATTTCAGCTTTTGTCAGCCTCCATCCCTCTGCTGTCCTTCTTCCTCCATCTCTGAACCACACCTAAACATACACACTCCTCATCAGCCTCATGTTTCTACCATATGACCGGAATCACTAGAGACCACAGCCCTCTGCTTGACAGACAGCTGAAATAACCAATGACTGTCCCTTAGTGGAATATATCGCACCAATAGGAGTGATGCTGCTTCATCGTAGTAGTCAGCCTCTGGCTCTGCAGTAATGCTGCATACTCACACATTCTGATGCAGTAAGTCATCAGTATTAATCTGATTTGCAGGAAACAGTCATATGACCTATGGTGGTTATATGTGATTAATGTATCTCACCTCGGAGAGTCAGTCCTTGTCACTGCAGCTTGACAAGACGAAGTAGTGTGGTCCAAAAAGATGACAGGTTTCAGACGTGGTCCTGATATGGACTCCAAGGCGATGACTGAGAGGAAATGGTTCAAAATGGGCTTGATCAACCTCGTGAGGGCACAGTTCTGGTCTAGTAGTACAGCTACAAACAGCAGATAGAGACTCCTTTAATCCCCATGTGAATCAGCTCACAATAACCCACAGCAAAAATGAACAGATCCAGACATTTTCTTCATTCCTACTTAAGATACACTTTCAAAAAAACATCTATATCTCTATCTAGTGAAGGTTGTTAACTCTAAATAGGCTTCTGAAGCAGTATGCCGGTGCACGCTCTGGAGACATCCCCGACTGAAACCACAACCATCACCCCACTCAGCACCCAATGACAGGAGAGCAGGAAGGCAGAGGGACGGGGAGGGGTTTAGGAGCAACAGCAGAGAGGAGGGTGAAAGCAGTGAAAGGGAGAGAGGAGGAGGGGCGTTGCCCTGTATATGTGAATGAAATCAGGAAAAATGAATGAAAACAGATTTTTGTGAGGCTAAGCACAAAAAAATTGGCTCACACTCTATCACACTGGGACACAAGGAGAGGAGATTATAGAGACAGACCAGCAAGGAATATCTGTCAGGTGAAATGTATATAAAAAAAGCTCTGCACACATGAGGTGTTCTTGTTTTGATAGGTTAATGATGTAACTGATCAGAGCCACATTCTGTTAGACGCATTAAAAGGCCTACTTTTAACAGAAGAGAAAAACCTCCAGCAGAACCAGCGGCTCAGGGTAGGCGGCCATCTGCCTCAACCAGAAAAGCCTCCACTCTGCCAGTACTCTGCTCTATGGGTGTAGAGAACTAATACCACCAGACATGATGAGAACTTCTGACCTTGTTTAGACAATTCACAACGGGTCTTTGGTGCATTTGTTGCCAACACAAGTGCTTAAAAACTGAGGTGGTTTGTGGTTTTACTCTATTGGATTTCTTGGTAAAAACCCAACTAAGCTAACAGATCTATAGAATAATCAGATGACAGCATAGGTTGTATTGACACAGTATGTGTAATTATAAGATAGAGTGTTACTTAACCAGCTGAGTTTGTGGTTGACTGAGAAAACTTGATGCCATAACACATATAGGTTATGTAAACAATAAGATTCATAGTTTATTCAGCTGTGACAGCATTCTGGTTTATGATTGCAGCCTGGTGATCATCAAATTTTTTTTTAAATGCAATACTACATGTAATCCCTTTAAATATCTAT
Source organism: Pseudamia nigra (assembly GCA_029823295.1). Lineage (NCBI taxonomy): Eukaryota > Metazoa > Chordata > Actinopteri > Kurtiformes > Apogonidae > Pseudamia > Pseudamia nigra. The sequence goes on from JAQQAE010001150.1 coordinate 15,149, forward strand.
CAGGCCACAATTTTGCAAGTGGCACTTCATAATGTATTTATGGGTATACTAAAAGGATAGCCACTTTTGATGAGCATCAAAATATTTATTCTTAAAATAATACAGTATAACTGCCTTAAAAAAGATACCTTTATGTACAATCATTGCATAAACTATTGAGAACAATACAGACTTCAAAACAGAAGTATCAGTATCAGTTTAACACTGTGTCGACAGAACAAGGAGGCAAATTTATTCATGTCCACACTTGTAGGTAACGAACCAAAAGGTCCGCATTTAGTTTTACTTTTTGATACAAAAGGTGGCTGCACTGCCTACATTCAAATGAGATGCTTTTCTGATTTTTCATCAAAACTCTTATGTCAGAACATCTCTGTTTAAATGTTTTTAACAGGTCTAATGACCCCAAAATACTTCACATTGTAGTTGAAATATCTTTTTTACAGTCTGAATGTTTGGAGAAACATTATAAATATTTTAAAAATGACGTATTATTACAGTATTTCACTCATCAAACTCTGCAGCATAAAGCACCTGCTGGAATTTCATGCGCACCTCCATCCTCTTCTTAATGGTGAGCCTCTTCAGCGAGGGCAGAAGGCTGAGCAGAAACAGTTCGTCTTCATCTCTCAAGTTGGTGAGGGCGTCTGCAGAGCTGATCTCTGTTTCGGTGGTCGTTTGTCTTTTCCGTTTGAGAGAAACTGCCAGCTCCTGGTGGTTGGAGGGGTAGGACTCCATGAGAGAAAAACTAGTACTGACAACAGGCAGTGAACCGGGCAGCTCCTTCTCCTCTTTGTCCCTGTCTTTGAGCATGTCATCGCCATTTCCAGCAGCAGCCTGTTTTACACGGGAACAAAATAACACTGAGAACATCACTCTCAACTATTATCAACGACAAACACAACAACTATAACTAGCCTATAGCAGGGTTTCCATTATTATCAGATGCTTAAATCCAATTCTTTTTAAAGACCTTTTTCAAATTATCTTGAACCAAACTTAAGAGTGCGTTTTGGACAGTTAATCCATAATGCATCCATTTTACTGTAAACAAATCCACATAAATTTAAGTATTAACAAAGAAATTATCAATATAAACAAAAAAGCCAGTAATTTACAAACAATGAACAAACTAATCGAGAAAACAAAAATCATCAAAATGACAAAACTGAAAACTTAATCAACAAAGTGAACAGTTAACAAAATAATGTACAAACTGACCAAAAAAAGGTTAACAATATTTCACAAAATGAACAATCCTACATTTTCCAATAGATAAGTGCAATTCAAAAGTAAAACATTTACTGCAGCTGCAGCTTGAAAGCTCAGCAATGTAGCTATATGATCAAATGTCTGTGGTAATTAAGGCCTGACAAATTTAAATCTAAGACTATTTAATGACTTTTAACGTCACTTTTTTTTAAATTTAATCCAAGTCTTTTAAGGATCTCTAGATGTTCTGGGTCCATTTGATAAAGAGTTAATTGTCATGAGTGAGAACAGTACCCCAGAAATTTTGTAGTTTTGGTAAAAGTGTACATTGTGCAATAAAACAATTCTTGTCAGTGTCTATGACTGTAAGTGATGACAGTACTGCAAAATTGATATATGTGATTAGAGACTATCAAGCTCTAAGTATTGAATCAATAAATCTGAAACTAAAAAATATTACAAATAATACATATAACCAAATAACAATGAACCATATATAATCTATGTGAGTCTAGATGTGATGTTTTATTTTTTTGTGTTACTTTACATCTGTAATTCCAGTCCTGAAAGTTGACCTTAGTTGTCAGCAACTAGCAGAACTATTTCGTTCTTTGATAAGAGTTTGAATTTGTCATAGAATATAAACTAAGCTTTTTGTTATGATATTGTGTCTCTGACAGCTACAACCAAACTACAGTATGTCCTTTGAATACAACCTGATCACATTTTGTCCTGTGTGCAGAGAAAGACATTTAACATAAAATTATAATTTTTCAGGAAAGAGCTTCCTTTTATTCAACATGTGAGTGAATAAAAAAGCACTGACCACTTTCATGTTCCTTTTGGTACGACTGCAACCTTTGAAAATGCATCACTAAGTTGTCAGGCGAGGGCTCCAGTGTTTGAAGAGCTTAACACCACTCCTCGTCTCATTTGGGTTTTTTCAAAAATTGGTTTTATTTTGTAAAAAAAAAAAAATCTGGATATTCCGATTAAAAAAAAAAAGTGTACCGGTAGCTGGAATTTCAACATGTAGCTGATAAAAAAAAATGACTGAGGTGTGTGACGTGTCACTGACAATACACAGAGCTGCATGTTCATCACAGTAGATTTGTGGATGGACTCTTACTGTGGCAGTTTTTTCCACAAAAATAATTCCAGGTAGTGTTGTCAGACATACAGTAATTAGTATGTCTGTCATTTAAATTTACCCCCTGCAGGATGCAATAGAATGAAAGGTACAACAATAACATTCACTTTGTGTCATTTAGTGTTTGTCCCTTTTTATTTACATTCCACACCAGTGTTTACCAAACCGTTTCAGCTCAAAAGCCAAATGATAAATGTGGTGTCCCACTGGAACTCAAACATAGAAAATGTAATATAAACTTCCACATATTTATACTGACAATGAATTCACATCACAGCAATTTTATATAATACTGTGGTTTGAATCTACATGTTTGGTAGTGCTGGAAAATATACCTGTTACTCATTTTAAAAAGTGAAGTCAAGCATAGCATAACGAAAAAAATTTAGCTTGGAAAAAAAATCTAGACAAGCGAGCCTGTCACTTGGATGGGGAAGGTGAAGCCCACCACCTGTCCCCACCCTCATCACCACCAATGTGGACCCTTGAGAGGGCCTTTAAACCCCAAATGCTCCCCAGGCACTGCACTGCACAGTGGCTGCCCACTGCTCCTCAGGGTTGGGTCAAATGCAGAGGTAAAATTTCGTGTGTATATATATACACACACACACACACACACACACACATACTACAATAAAGGTAACTTAAACTTATAAAATCACAAAAGAAACACAAGAGCTGCACAAAACACAAAGCAATTTGTGACAATTTTGTTGCATGTTCTATAAGCCACTTGTCACTATACAACAGAGGTTGTGCCGTTTTTGCAAATTAGATCATCTAGAACTTCCTAAATCTGCATATTTAAATTAGGACGACGTGCTCTGTTTATGACTATATAATTACACAGGCTCATATTGCAATGATGACGGTGGCATTAAAATGAGCGGGCCTACTATAAAGAGGACACATAACACTTTAAAATGTTACTGTGGATTATTTTATGACACTGTAATAAAACTTTGATTTACCAGAAAAATCGATGTGACAGTGGACGCCATTTGATGACGTCACATATTTGACGCTGTTTGTAAATTAATACTGTAATTTATTCTTATTCATGTGCGCTAATTAGCCACATTGAGTTAGGGTTGTTTCTCCTTAATGCAAACCTAAACAAACCCAAAAACATGTTGATGCTAATTGGCATCACCCTCGTGACATCACTAAACTGCATACTCTGTTAACGACAAAATGGGTAAAAACATTTTTTCTCTGACTAACAAGTGTTACAATGCTATGTCTTAGCACTGTATAGTACAGATATTCAGTATTCCACGTCCTCTTTCTATTAAGTCATTTTAAGCTTCTGGAACATTGCTTCCAATACTAAGTCCACAGCTGGTCCAGCTGCTGTACGTTAGCCATCGTTAGCTGCCGTTTTTAACTGTATTCATATAAAAATGAATGACAGGCGACACACACCTCGCTGGCTTCCCCCACACCGGGCTCCACTTTGGGCTTCACGTATGTGTTGAGCCAGGCCAGTTGTTTGTAGAGCACCGGGACGCCCTTCTCCGCCGGGCTCTCCTCCTCACACAGCCCGGGGAGGCTTCTTCTCACCATCATCCGCTTCTTCGCTTTGCAGAACTTGTCGCGGAGGTTTTTCCATTTCAGTTTCACCTCGTCTTCTGACTTTTCCATGCCGTCTGCGATCTCTTTCCACGATAAATGCGCCTTAAGGCTGTCTTTGTAGTCCCGCCGGCTCTGGTCGTACAGGTTCGGGTGTTCGTGGATCATGTCGGCCAGCTTCTTCTCGAAACTGTTCATTTTGTTTGTCGCGTTACTTCACCGCGAAGTCTCCGCTTCGACCGCAGACACCGAGCGAGCTTCGGCTGACTCTGTCGACGAACGCGGCAGAAGGAAGTGCGCGTCTCCACGATGAGTACAAAATAAAAGACGATTACTATTAGACTCCTTCCGAATGAGGAATATACATACAATATAATCATGAGTTTATTACTATTAGACTACTACAGAAGCGCATTGCATTCACCGACCAATAAAAATTAGACACACTATCTTGTAATTACCAGATTCGTATCTCGTTATACTAGATCTCTTAATTATGACTTATGGATGTCTTAATTATGACTTATGGATGTCTTAATTATGAGATACACCACCTGGCCAGAAAAGGTCACCACCTGGATTTAACTAAGCAAATAGGTAGGAGCCTCCCATTGGATCATTTCTGCATGGGTGGTTATGTTTCACCTGGCAACAAGTGATATAAGGATAGTGGGGAACTATCATCTTGAAGAAAAAATGTGGTTGGAAAAAAATCTTCCATGATCATGAGCGGTAATCACTTAAATGTGTGGTGAAATCAAATTGTAAAAAAAAAAAAAAAACAGTAGAACTCAGGACTATGTTTAATAGTGAAAGCAAAAGCATTTCCATTAGCACTAAATCAACAAATAAAAATGAACAAAAACATCAATCCCAAATAAAAATATGGCATGTTTTTGTTCACTTTCTTGATGATTTCATGCATTTTTGTTCATTATGTTTGTTACATTGTTCACTTTTGTTCACGTTCTTAGTTATGTTGTTTGCTGATTTATTTTTGTGCCTCAGTTTAGTGCTTATGAGAAAGAAAGAAAGAAAGAGACTGAGCAAAAATGGCCTGGATGGCAGAGTTCAAAGATGAAAACCACTGTTGACCAAAAAGAACATAAAGGCTCATCTCAGCTCATCTTCATTCTCATACAATTCAAGAGTAGTAAGAGTAATATAATGTACATAACAGTTATATATGAATTCATTTACAGTAAAAAGTCAACTATTCTGCCTTTAATCTAATTTTGCTTGTTTTTGTCCCTTATTTTACTTAAATAATTTATTTGATTGGGTTGTTTTGTTCATATATTAACTCTACACTTATTAAAAATTGAGTTAACGCTTGAACTGGATCTGGTGATAGTTGATTTATTTTATGATAAAAATGTCAATTGATTAATTTCATAAAATATTAGCTGTCAAATTTGTAGTAAGTGCAAAATTTAGGTTAAAAAAATGGTTGATCAGTGCTTTTATTTTGTCTGTTTTGACTATGAACCAAATAAGCAGTAAAGTGGGAAAAATAATGATCAAAATAATCATTAAAATTAGCAAAAATTAACAAAATTGGAAGCAAAAGGAATAAAAATGAACAAAAATCATCAATTAAATCATACAAAGCATAAGGAAGAAAAATGAATAAAATTAGCAATAAGATTAGCAAAAACTAACAAAATATTAGGAACATACCGTATTTTCCAGATTAGAAGTCGCTTTTTTTGCACAATCTGGCAAGGGGAGCGACAACTACATCAGAGTGACTTGTATTTTGAATAAATTCGACTATACGGTGTTTGTCACACTGACAGCCGCTAGAGGAGACGAGCCGCGAGCTCTCAAGCAGCCGCGGCCGCGCCCTTGACGAGCATTCCCCGAGCAAATGCGACCTGTTCTGCAGAGCAACTAATACACTCTTTTTCTTCTTCATTATGCATTTTTTGGCTCGTGCGACTGACATACCGGAGCGACATATCACCCGGAAAATACGGTAATCACACAAGTGAATAAAAAGCTTAATTTTTTTCTCAGTTTCACTGTGTGCATGGTTACTGCACTTCTCCTTTGTAGATCAGTTCACTATGGTGATTATCAAAGGCCAGAATTAACACTGGGACTCATTTAAATAGTTTTAGAGTGGTAACCACAGGCAGACTCCAGCCAGGTGCAATGAATATTTACATTATTACTTGAAAACCATTTACATTTAAAGGTCATGGAGCAGATCAAACATCAGCTCTGCTGGAGGCTGAGAAGCGTCAGATGACAAAGGAGAATGCCGATTATAAGAGCATCCGCTATTATCATACGGATGCCACAACAGCACAAATTACAAGGACACAAACGACTAGGCTGCTCAACATGGAGGCTAACTGCTTATTACTGGGACCCAGCTTGTCAACACATGTTCATTTAGGAGCCAATGATGATTATAGAAACAACACAACTAATGGTTAAAGGTTTATTTCGTTTTAACCAACAGAGAAACAAGTTGGGGTGCACTTCATTTTATTGTCCTGCAATGTTGGAAATTTATCTTGGGCTCCTTATCTGTGCTGCAGCCACAAAAACACATTTGACATACCAGTACATAAGGGACAAGTCAAATGTATTGCAAAAAACATAGAAAACAAAATCTCAATATCAAATAAAACAAAGTGAAAACAAACCCTGAAATGAAAAAAAAAAAAAATCAATCAAACCTTTGCGTCTCATTTCTACCAGTTTAACCCAAATGGTGGTGTGTGGGTGGTGTGGGGGGTAGAGAGGGGAATCTGTCATAGGAGATGACAGCAACACAGCCATGCCTTGTTTTACATATGCACTTCTACTTATTATCTTGTTTGCTTCCTTTAGTACAGGTCAAATCACTCCGCCAGTCAAACATTTGGCCACACCTCCTCTTTAAAGTGTTTTTTCTTTATTTTTTTATTATTTTCAACATTGTACATTGACACTGAACTCATCCAAGCTGTGAAACAACATGCATTATTTAGTAAACAGAACACTGCCCAGAATATGTCTAATGTAGGGTATGTATAACAAATGTAGTCACATTTAGCTTTGATGCTACCTTTTCACACTCATGGCATTCTCTCAACAGATTCATGAGGTTGTCACCTGGAAGGGTTTTCAAATCACACATGTGCTCATTTATTAATTTTTAATGTATTTAGGTTTTTTTTGTCTTCTTAACATGCTTTAGACTATCAATAGTCTTGTGCAGAGGAAGCGTGGGTATAGCGTTAATAGCCCTATTAGTGCTACTACAACTACTGTACAAATCCATGTTATAACAAGAAACACTCAGATAAGTAAAGAGACAAGACAGTTCATCACTACTTAAACAAATTAAGGAAGATTAAAATCACGACTGACATTTTCATTCCTAATTATAGCAGTAATCTTTCTTTTATTCACATTTCTTTCATCTTGAATGTAAAAGAGTAATTTTTAAGACTTTCTTGCATCACAGTATTAAATTTTGGAACACAGAAATGGAGAACTTGGAGAAGAGGAGAAGACTGGAGAAGAAGCAACATTGATTATAGAAATAGCACAGGTAATTTCATGGTGCCCAATAAATAATGAGAATTGTTGAGAAACCACTTACAAAAAATGCACATAAAGACTGACCATGATTGAGCTTTTTCCTTCTTCTTTACAACACTGCTGATTCAGTTTTCAAAGAAAATCGATTCCTGTGAACTTAATTTGGATATATAATAGACTTTCTGAAATCACATAATGAGAAAGTTTGAAAAAAAGACACCAGCCCAACATTTGAAAATAATGTGCTGGGATTAATTTTGAAGGTTTTCCCAAAAAGGAAGAAAACAAACTTGGCATTTTGAGTTTGTGGCCACATCAGTAATGTACAAACAGAAGTAGCTAATTATTTGAACAAAAGTCTGCTGCAATTGCATTTAAGTGAGTCTGGATCTGCTTTTCGTTTTTGGATGCGCATTTGTCAGCAGTTAAACCCACTGTGTTAAAACATGCAGATTTTTAGCAGACCAACATTTCACTGCAACAGAGTGAGTGCACAACCACAAGAGGGCAGCAGAGCCTTCTTATTCCTGCACCAGCTTCAGCAGACACTTCTGTTTGTGTCACATGAGCTCTCATTACTTAAGACCATTTGTCAGGGTCACCACATGCAACCTGCATGATTTTGTTAGTCAAGTGATTGCAGTAGCTTCTTCCCACATGCTATCAGACCTCTAAACTCAAAATACCCTCCACCCACCTACATACACACGCCCTGTACTGTGGAATATACTATATGCAATGCTACTTACTGCTGTGCAACATATTTTTGTGCAATAGTAAAATATACATTGGGAATTTATTTTTTTGTCATTTATGAATGTATTTCTCACAGTTCAAATGCTTCCAATGTTACACTTTAGTGCAACTTCCGTACAAATCCATATTATGGCAAGAAATTCTCAGAAATAGTTAGTCCACTATTATTTCAAGAAGTGAAGGCCAGTACCTTCAGAAAATATAAAAAAAAAATTCCAAGTGCTTTTGCCAAAAACTATCAAACGCTATCTGTGGTGCTGGAAATTGGCATTTCACGAGGCTGGTAAATCAATAACTGTATTCTCTGCAGCAGAGGTAGCTCTTGGTTTTTCCTTTTCTGGGAGAGTCCTCATGACAACCAGTTTCATCATAGTGTTTCATGGTTTGTTCAAGGAAGTGTACTGCACAAAGGATACATATACTATTATCATGACATACTGTATCTGGTAACACTAACTGGTAGCTAAACCTGTCACTTGGTTACACTTGCCAAAATGTCAAGATGCACTAAAGATGAAAAACTTCATTGCTTTTGCAGACAACAGGAACACCAGGGCAACATGGCACAGGATGCAATAACAAATACTGTTCCGTACGTTGGTGTGTTGGACCGAATGAGGCCCCTTCAATAAGTAAGTCTTAGCTCTGTGTCACATATAGTAAACCAAATAATATTAAAATGAATGACACGTGCATTTGACAATTGATTTTTCATTGCACTACATTTGAATCTTTTAGTAGTGTTTTGCTTGATGTTCTTTTTAAACATATTTAATACTCTTTACCGTCTTTTGTTTTGTCTCTCCTCTGTCCACTAACCCCAACTGGTAGAGGCAGATGGCTGCTCCCTCTGAGATTCTGTTAGGTTCTCTGTTCTCCACACAGTGTTTAAAAGTGTCAGCCTTGATTTGTGAAGCACCTAGACGTGATCTTGGGTCATTGTAGCAGCCACGTAAGTACAATTGAATTGAATTGAATTGAGTTCTTTTGTTTTTTTTTTTCAATATTGGAAACAAAATGGTCAAAGCTGAATAAAAAAGAGCAAAGTAATCCTCAAAATGATCAAAAAACAAAATAATCAAGAAAATTATCAAAACAATCAACAAACAATGAAGAATATGAACAAAAATGGATAAACAAAATGGACAAAGATAAACAAAAAGGGCCAGAATAAACAAAACTGAGATTGAAGGTGCTATCTGCAATGTTGGGAAACTAGCCAGTAGCTGATCGCTCATGGTGGAATGATACCAAATGATTAGACAGGATTAGACAACCTCACAGTTGTCAAGCTAGTATGTCAGTTCTTTTTTTACCTGCACAAGATGTTAAAGGCTGTCTCTCCTCAGTCATTCTGTACTTAGATAACATTCTAGCTCTGTATTATCTAATGTCCATGAGTCCATGAGCTCGTTCACCTCGAGGTTGTAAGCCCTGCTGACTGGCAGGTCATCCTTTATGGTGGACCACGACAACCAATCAGCTAAGAACTAAACACCTTTAAAAATCATGGACACAGCATCAACATTTTTCTTTAGCTTAAATGAAACCACAGACAACATTTTAATGTATTTTACGCTTTTGTTGTAAAAGATGAGCCGTGTAAGAATAAACTTATATTCAACTACATGGACAAAGTAAGACTGAACAAAATGAACCAAAAAACTGAAATCTTGAGATCCTGTGACAGTTGATGACACAGCAAGGTTTCACTATTTCACAGAACTTTTAAGTTGAAAATACTATTAGTATCCACTACAACACTGTAGTATGAATTGTCTGTACTTTATGTACTCTCCAGAACATCAGTTTCCTAGAATTCCATAATGCCTTGCAACACTGTAGTTATTTGATGTCACAATCTCCCCCTCAAGAAAAAACAAAGAATTTCAGTAAACCGAGTGCGTATTTACTAGGCCTGCCAAGATTCAGAGAAAACTTGACAGTGTTGTGTTCTTAAAAAAGGAGAGTTTGCCTGTCTGCTTTGTTATCTGACTATGCTGAATGACTCAACATCCCAAATTGGCTCCACACACACTTTCTCTCCACCACACACACATCCTCTGCAGCGTGAGTGACATATTTATCTGTAGAGGAAAGGAGGAGGAGAACACAGGGAGATATGCATCCTAAAAACAGACAGTAGTCAGGTAGTTACAGATAAATGTGTGTGTGGGTAAAACATGCTGAGCAAGCTATGAGCCAGATAAAGGAGATCAGTGATGGATGAAAAACTCCCTGAACAGACTGCATTAAAAGGACTAAAATCAGCATCCATGAACATCTCAGAGTACTGTTAAAGAACCACCAACATGGACCAAGTGAACAGAATAACAGAGAAAATGGAGACAACAATGAAGGAAATGAATACATCAAGAACAATATAAGCAACAAAATAGAGAAAAATAAGCAAAACTTCAATCATGAAAAAGGGGTGCAATCCCCCAAATGATTAAAAAATTTAAAAAAACCAAGACAATGAACAAAATAAGTAAAAAAAAATATATATATAAGCAGACATGTCATTTACAATTTACAGTCCTTTTTACCTTAAAGGAATCCATGTTATAAAATTCATATGTATTTTACAAACGGTAATGAAATGCAAAAGAATAACAATTTAACTTACAACCCTAATGAATAATGAAAAAAGGTTCAGTTTTGTTAAGTTTCTTGATTGTTTTGTTCATTTTCTTTTCATTTTTGTTGACGTTTACTTAATTTGTTGATCATTCTGTTCATTGAGTTTCTTACATTGTTCATTTGGTTCAAAAATTCATCAGATTCTTACTTTTTGTACATTGACTTACAATCCCAAATCCAAAAAAGTTGGAATTTTGTGTAAATTGTAAACAAAAACAGAATGCAATGATTTGCAGATCCCATAAACCCCTATTTTATTCGCAAAAGAACATAAATAATATATCAAATCACACGAAATTTACAATTTTGATGACCACAACACATCTCAGAAAGTTGGAGCAAGGGTAACAAAGAGTGAGAGAAGTAATTACCACAAATCAAAAACTTGAGACGTATGTATCAACTAATTAGGTTAACTGGTAACAGGTCATGACTGGGTATAAAACAAACATCTTAGGCAGAGCCTCTCAAAGGATGGGCAGAGGTTCACCATTGTGCAACAAACTGTGTCTAAAAATTGTGAAACAATTTCAGAAAAATTTTCCTCAGTGTAAAATTGCAAACACTCCCACCATCTACAGTGGAAACTGTAGATTTTTAGACAGTTTGTCACAGACTGGTGAAGCTTTTTGAGATGTGTTGCTGTCATCAAATTCAAAGTGAGCCAATGTTTTCCATAAAATGTCTCAGTTCCAACATCTGATATATTGTTTATGGTTTATTGAAAATTAAATATGGGTTTATGAGATTTGCGAATTACTGCATTATGTTTTGTTTATTATTTATTTACATTTTATATAGTTGGTCATTTTTTTTAGAATTGAGGTTGTATTTTGTTCAACAGAATGAACAAAATAAGCAAGAAGAAAAATTATTTGGTTATTTTTCTCATTTTGGTTTGGATTTATGAAGTCTTGCTGAACATTTTGGTTTATTTTTGATGCTTATCACAAAATGTCCCTTCAGCATTCAAACAAAACCTA
>JAQQAE010001151.1:0-27000 GCA_029823295.1 Pseudamia nigra
TCTTTCTTGGCATGAAACCAAACTGTTGCTCACAAATGCTGACTTCTGCCCTTAGTCTAGCTTCCACTATTCTTTCCTATAACTTCACCGTAAAGGAAAGTCATTCAATCTGAAAAATCTGGGTTTAACACTTTGTTTGTTTGTTTTCGGTCTTCGGTACAATGCTGAAAATAATAAAAAATGAAGAAAAATCCCTGAAGGAGAAGGTGTGTCTAAACCTTTAGCAATATTATTACTTATTCAACACTTAGTTCTAGGTGATCTGGACAAAAAAATCACATCGTTTTGCAGCAGACTCAGGATCCGTACAACCAAAGTCTAACCAGGTTTCCTCTAACTTCATAGGCGTAGATTTCAGGGGGGATGAGGGGTTACGCTGTTGTTCACAACAGTTAATCAAGGTGAACAAAATAAGTTCAAATCGACTGCTTTACTTTACTTTATTTTGTTGCTCATTTTCTTAATTTTTCTTTTTTGCTCACTTTATCGATTATTTTTGATTAATTTTACTATTTTTTGACCATTTAGTTTGCATTTTCTTGATTAGTTTGTTCATTTTGTTGCGTTTCCTGATTATTTTGCTAATTTTTGTCTCAGTTATTTTCTTCATTCCCTTGAATATTTTTTGTATATTTTCTGATGTTCTTATTTTTTAGTTTGTGGATTATTTTATTTATTTTTTATTCATTTTATTGATCATTTTGTTCATTTTTACTCTTATTACTGGTTATTTGATTATCCAGATTATGTAGTAAAACCATAGTGATGTAAGGATGTAGGATAATTGTGGTTGATTATGTAACAGTTGAGCTTGGCATGTTTACAACAAACACAGATAAAGACAATGGAGTCATTCAGAGTTCGTAAGGTCGCGGGGATACATAGGATGCTTTGGAATCTGACTGTACTGACTCTGGTATGCAGCTGACCTTTGACCTCCTGGGACATTCAAAGTGAGTTTAGCTTGCAGTTGTTTAGCCTGTGGAGTGTGGAGTTGAAGGGAGAGCTTTTCTGTGCTGCTGACTCCGTCAGGTCCGTCCACACGCAGCGATGAATAAGAAATGAATAGGAAAGAAAATAAAAGAGAATGGGAGAGTAGCTGGAGAATGTAACCTGCAGCTGACACTGATGAGAGGGGCTGGGGGCAGCAGTCATGTCAGGCCAGGTCACAACTCTGTATTGTTTTTTTTTCCTTTTTTTATTATGATTGTCTTTTTTCTTCATTTTCACTATGTGAACATCTCTGTTTCTGTCAGTTCTGTGTGTGTGTGTGTGTGTGTGTGTGTGTGTGTGTGCATACAGCATGTGTAGTTCTTGGCAGCTGCGCCATGCTTCGGGAACACAACATCATAAACGGAGTAAGTTGAGCATAACCTCAGTGTTGCAGCCCACCAGAAAACACGACCTTGTGCATTCACTGTAGCCGCTGATTATGACTCACTGTGTTCAACTCACTGACAACATGACAATAACAAAATGAGGAGTAAACTTAACCACAGTGTGTGTAAATTAGAGCTGGGTGATACTGGCAGAAATCAAAAAAAGTTCACATCAGTCAGTATCAATCATTATTGCTGTTAACTCATTATTTCTTTCAGTGTAGTTCTATTGACTTTTACATTAGATCTGGCAATAAATAGCTATTGGTATTGCAATACACGTACATGTATATTTATTAATTATTAGAATTTATTTAGTATTTTTTAATTAGATCAAAACGAAATGAGGAAAATCAGAAAACGGTGAGAAAGTGCCCTTTTGTGTCTTTGCATTTTGTTTAATCTTTGTGTTGTATCTAGGGCGCTGGATGATGTAACAGATCTATTTAATGTACCGTCGCTGACTCTGTCTCTAAAAATGACTTTATCACCAACACTGATGTAATCATGTTGTTTAGCAAAGTCACTGCACAGTCTCACTTCTCTCACTGCTGTAGTGCGCTCATGTTTTATATGTAGTTCAGCATAAACATGACTGTACTGTGTCTCATCATAGTTTACTGGTAACTGGTTTGTTCAGACTGTGCAGATCATGTCAAAAACAAAGCATTGTTTGCCTAATTTTATGAGAATCTCATACCATGTTTTTCAGCTACATTTGAACTTTCCGAGGATTTTGGGCATTGCTTATATTTAAGTTTTCCTTAGCTTGAATAATATTTTTAACCTGTAGCTGTATCATAGCAGACTTATTAAACACTCACACTCTAGGTCTGTGTTATTCATACGACACATGCATTGTTGTTCTTCAACATTTATGATATAATTATTCTTTTTTTGGGGCCATTTTATCTTCACTGGGTAGATATAGTGTAGAAAGATGGGAGCAGAGAGTGGGGAGCACTACGAGGGGCCGCGGGTCGGATTTGAGCCTGGGCCTCAGGGCTTCGGCCTGAGCTGAGATCAGTTTAATTTTCTTTCATACAGTATTTAAGGTCATTTTTGTCTTTTTGCATCTTTTTATTTCACTTTTTGTTTTCTGTATCCTTTATGTCATTTTCGTCTTTTTGTGTCTTTTATGTTGCTCATATTTTGTTTCATTTTATACTAATGATTTAAAACCGCAAATGGTTCCTTCCACTTTTTTCAGGACAGAAAATCAGCTTTTAAACTTGAAGAACACAATTATTTGGCTTTTGTTGTGATAACGGTAGACATTGGCTGACATGAATACTTTCATCGTGGTCATATCACCCAGCTCTGTTTTAGTTTTCATAAAAGTAGTGAAATGTAAAAGAATCAAAACATGTAAGACAAAACAAGAAGAATTACATGAAAAGATGAAAGAAAACATAAATAGATAAAAAAAACAATGTAAAAACAAGAATAGATGAAGACAACATAACGTAAAACAAAGCAAAAACTGCAAAAATGAAAACTCCGTGGCAGTCAGCACATGGGCTTCGTGTGGGTTTTCTGCACGTACTCCTCACTGCAAATGTGCAAGCGTTTCTGTCCAACTTTTATGCAGGAGGGGTGGGGGGGACATAAGGACTTCCTAAGTGGGTCATTGACTGGGTGGGGCACATCTACTCATGAATAATTTCCTGCACAATCTAAACACACAGACGCCCACAGTCATGTCTGTAAAAGCCAGAAGAGGAGACAAAGGGGGTGAAATTTGTACTGCTGAATATGTTCTTTTCTCTCATGTTCATCATTTCTTTTCATTATGTCGCATTTGTGAGTCTTTTAATACTGGACTGAAGATGAATTGTCTAATTGTCTCTGTCTTGTAAGAATATGTCTTCTTTCCACAATATTTGTGGTTATGAGACTATGGTGGGCCAAATCTGACCACAGAAGGCTTCCATAGTCCATAATTAATGTGAAACACTGTGAAAGAACTTCTGTGAGGCTGCAAAGGATCACATGAGAAAACTTGAGACGTCTCTCAAGGCCTTAGAGGGGAAACAGCAGCTCTTAAGTCAAATTATACTGTGATCTAACAGCATAACGCATTAAGACTCAGACTGTCGACACCAAGAGACAGTTTAAGGAGTTTCTGATTTAGTGCTAAAACTCTCTGTTAGATTGACAACTTTCATTTACCTTAATTCCAGTTTCAGACTGATTCAGAGATGCACCAACCCGATCTGTTGGATTAACACCCACACAGTATTAGTGCAGGTATTAGACTGAAACTCAAAGCAGATATTTCTGTTGGAGTTCCTTTTAAGAAGTGGTTAATATTCCCACAATCAACTGAACAGAAAACCATCAAGTCTGGTTTCTGTCTGAGCACTGAAGTGGTTTTCCAACCATGCCACCTGGACCATGGTCCACAACAGGTAAAATAATAAAACTATGGTTGATCTGAGTCTGGATTTCCACCATTAAATATTTATTGACTGGAGCCACAACTGTGAAACTAATGGATGTAGAAGCTTGATTGAAAATCCTACAGGGATGTTTGTAAAGTCAAGAAACCAATTAAACTTCACATTGAAGCTATAGGAATGATGCTTTGATGGGGGGGGGGTAACTTTAGGAGTGTGGTAGAGAAAAAAACCTTTTGACAGAACCTGGTTGTAGGTAAGCAGTGTCTTCTTTGACCGGTTGGGGTTGGTGGACAGAGTAGATACAAAAAAAAAAACATGAAAAAAGAGCAACAAATGATACAGACACAGGACGACAGAGTCAGACATTAAGCCAGTTGACAGCCAGAGGATGGACATCGGGAACGTACAGATCCAGAGGCTGAGACCTGCAGAGAAGAAGCAGAGGACAGACAGGAGAAAGCACAAACCACAGGAAAGTTGAAGACACAGAGTGATGGCCCTGTACAGGTTCTAAATCCCACACCCTCCATGTTATTCCACAGAACACTGGCCAAACTAAAAACTCAAAATATGTTGATTTTATGAAACTGTGTGTATCACCTTTCTGATTTATTTATTTGTTCAAATGTTCTTAAATTGGATGTTGGGAGCTGTAATGACAAATTATGGTCCAGACAGTGTTGGAGAAAGGTCTGTCTGTCAATCATCACTCTGGACTAAGGACTTATTTGTATTTCTTTAAATCTCTGATGACAATACTGAGCCCAAGATGCAGCACTGTCGCTTTTATATAGTGTGTTGGTGCCATGATTTATATTTATTTTATATTAGAGCTGAGTCAATTTCCAATTTTGTTGGTGCTTTCCACTGTAGAAACTTAAATCGACTTGATTTATTAAAACTAACTGAACTGGTATTTGCTATTACAACAGATTATGTCAAATTGAAATGTCCTACATCAGTCACCTGATGTCATGGTGCTAGATCCAAGTGGTTTGCATCAGTCATAAACAACTTTTGACAGTCAATGGACCGTTTTCCTATGAGCCAAATCTGACGCAGCACTTTCAGCAGAGGGGGATGATGTGCACTGCGCATGTTGTAACTTCACTGGAACGCTGATGTGAGCCAAAAAAATAAACCCTAGATGATGCAGCATGTAGCGCTCGCCTGAAGACTGTCATGGCAATGTTGATTACAAGGCAGCTTCACTCCTGCTTCTTCCTCTCATTATGCAGTGTTTACTGGTGGTTCTGAGAAAATCTCAGAGGTGTATTATCACTACCAAGCTACTGGTTCTTGTTGGTGTTTTGCCTCATATCAATCTGCTTTGAAATATTTTACACTGGCCCATCCTTAAACAATACTCGCATACTAGGAGGCAAACCCTGACATTAAAATGAATAAATCAGCACAGTAGAATAGAGCAGAAGCCATGTGAAATAGTCGTCCAGTGACCAGCTCCGGCCGATTACGTCCTGTGAGTCACACGTCTTTACTCAGTCAGACACGCAATCAAGTTTCTGACCTTGAAATGGGAATGACCTGGGTCTATCCCATGGTGGCGCGAGCGGCAGAGCCCCAAAGACAGTCCTGACCCCATTTAACCTGATGCCCTCTGAAAATGACTTCCCCATTACTTCGCCTCAGTTGATCAGAGATGTCCAAATATAAGCTGATCCCCACGGGGACATGACTGACTGAATGTATTCTACGAGTCAATTGGAACATAATTATCTGTTCTGCAGCTGCTTTTCTTTTGCACAGACTATCTAAAAGGACAATGCACCTAAAATTAAGAGTTTGCCTTTGACTGTGTGTTGTTTCTTCAGCTTGTTTAATATGTCATGAAATCATCAGTGTTAAACAATGTGATGCCCCAGAACAATCATCCATCATCTGTCTCTAGTGCATCAGTTTTTGAAGCATCCAGGATTATGTAAATAGAAACACTCAGATTTCTTTTGTTTCATTAAACATCCACATTGTTAAATGCAAGTAATGAATCCTGTGTATGTACCGTACTTCAGGCAGAAACAGAGGTCTGTTATCAAGCCTTTTTTTGTCCAGTGGCTTTCATCCCTGCCTTGCACAGCCCGGACCACTGTACCTTTAAATCCTGAGACCTCAGATCATCCCAGAGAATCTCTTTAGCAGAGTCCTCTCCAAAATCAGAATGCATATTAGCTTTAACAATCTTGATTAAATAAGATGAAGGCATCCTGCTGGAAGTGAATTGTAACAAAATATTAAAATATTTGATTGGCAGACAAGTGATTATCTCAAATATCAAAATAAAAATAATTTAAACCTCAAATGATGACAGAAAGAGGGTTTAAGGTGAGTCAGAAAGCTATCAATGCACATTATCCATGCTTAGAACTTCCATTAGTGGCACAAAAGGGAACAGGTTGTTCTGACTTTCTGGGAACTTAATGGCTTCAGTTAATTTCAGTTGATTAACAAATATAGAATAAAGTTATTAGGCTCAGTACAGGTTACAGCTGGACGTCATTCAGATGAATAAATATTAAATGACTCCTTATTGTAGACTTGCATATTCATAGTGAAACTCTTGGAATGTTTGTTTCAGTATGGGTATTTCTGTTGGGTTCATTTATGTCTCTGAGAACAGAAATTGCTGAATACAGGCTCAATTCACAATGTTTTGCTGGGACACTTATTTGTTGTTCACCAATGTAGCCTTGAAGGTTGTGCTGACATTGTGCCATGTACACACATTAACTCACTACAGGTTTGATTTGGTTTTCCTGCAGTCAGAGTATGACTTCTCTGGTCACAGCATATGACTCAGTCCACACCAGTCGCTCGCTGTGTGCCATGGCTGCTCACCCTCAAAGCTCTGGGGATCTGTTGTGTGGACACACAAAATGGAGACTTTTCGGAAATGGTGGCACAGATGCCTGACTTCCTACTGCTGGATTATGTCTTATCAGGATCTGCGTGTGCTCATTTGACTTGTCCTCTCACTATCACGGGGCCTTTTCCAGAAGCATTGTTGACTGTTTAATTCAAAGGATGGTGAATTATAGAGGTTGTTGTTTTTGGTGTCTGTGCTGGTAGCTTTTATCATAATTTTACTGATTTCATTCACAGTAGGTGAGCTGGCATCAAAGCAGTATCTGTGTCCTATGCTCTTAGCAGCATCCTGGTGATCTTTCCTCTGATGACATTAATGGATGTCGTCAGAGGAAAGATTAATTGTATATTCACAGTCTCTGGCCACAAATTACAATCAACGATAACTCAGAAACTAAAACATGTCTATCTGAAAACACCATCCCTTAAGTCCCACTGCATCCCTCCCCAAACTCATAATGGTATGTGACATGATATGGTTTTCAGACATGTTCAGTTTTTCAAATGCGTCACGACTGTTTTTATTTTAAGTTAAAATATATTAGTGTGGATGTAGCCTGTGTCTAAGTGGGTTACAGCTTGTTCCAGAAATTCTGCCAAATAAAATATTAATAAATTATTGGATTTTTCCACATTAAATTAAATAACCTCACTTACAATGAGCCAGAAATAAGAAACATCTATTCCCAGATGATGATTCCAGTGGCTCTCACCACATGAGTCTGGAGGCAAAACTGGATTGCAGACTCATTCTGAGTGGGTTGCAAAGTGTGCAGTATAAAAATATCTGCCTATATATTATTGTTTATTTGAAGCCTGACTTGGATTGATGGGTTTTATCTGTTAACACTGTGATGCAGTCATGTGACTGAAAAGTTATTTATTATTTAGTTAATTTTCATTCATTTGGTTTGTTATCTTATTCAATTTTGTCCATTGTCATCATTATTTAGCACATTTTTTTATTATATTCTTCATTTGTTCGTCATTTTTATTCCTTTTTTTAAATTTTGTAGACTTTGTTTTATTTTCTTGATTATTTGCTGGTTTTCCGGTCTTTCTTTTTCTCTTTTGTTCATGATCTTTATGGTTTTCCTCATTTTGTAGAATTGTTTGCTCATTTTGTTGACTACTTTTACAGTTGTGTTCATTTTTGTGTTGTGAATTCGCATGCAGTGATGAAAATATGTGCATGTTTTGCTCAAAATAGTCACGTTATACTACCCAGCTTATTAAAAAACACATCTGCCTAGTCTGAATTCACCACTGGTTTATAAAAAACTTGAGAAACTTGAGCCTGTTTAAGTCACCAGGCTTTGTCAGGATTGACCGACTGATTGGAGCGAGGGAGTGTCTGCTGCTCAGTGATGAAGAAACACACCGAGACATGGCTGTGGATGGAGAGAGCAAAAGCTTCAGACTGAGTTTGATCAAATTACTTGCGGATCAACAGCCTTCTCTGTGGCCTGTTGAGTCATGAACCTGTAGACCTTGTTTCACTTCAGGTCAGTTCTCTGCCTTTCATTGTTCATTGAAAAAAATTCAAGGAGACAGGTTGTGAAATATTATGTTATGATCAAGTAGGTAAAAATAAGGTCCAAATATCAAACGTAGGAGAAAAAAGACACAACTCCTTTTCCAGCTAACTGGACATGGACTGAGCCATTTAAGTTTCTGGATGCTTGTGCTGTTCTCGCTGCAGTCACTAGGTGCAATTTAAAGATTCTTCATAGAAACACCTCAGTTTTCACACAGTTACACCAAGTCACATCAGAAACCCCTTAAACGAGGAGGAAACGCTGCTGTATCAAAAAAAAAGCAAATCAACTGATGGAAAAACAAAGCAATCCCATTCTCGTAAGCATCCTGCAGTGCTACAATAGCATGCTCAGGAGCCCACAGCTGGACTAAAACTTCCAAAGTTTTCCATTTTCTTTGAGTTTGTATTTGAAGCAGGCGACCTTCAGAGCTCTTCAGATTTTTGGAGTGAAAGGGCTTTCACATTAATGTGCCTTTTTCTTCTACGGGTACCACACTTAACATCTAGTGCCCCTGTCTCTTCACTATGGTTCTGCACCTCAAAGATTTGCAAAAGCAGATGGAAACAAACACAGAGGTAATTTCCCTTTCATCAAATTTCTGAAAAATGCCATATGTTTGGATGGAAACCCAGCTACTGTCAGTCCTGATGGACTCACCAGGGCTAACAAAAGACAGTGACAGTAAAAAAAAAAAAACTCTGTTATATATTACAGCTATATAATTTGTGCTTTTTTGGTTATCTTAACATCTGAGGATGATGTCGTAGGAAGTCTGATGGTTAGGGTTAGGGTTAGGTAACACAGCTGAAAATTAGAATATAAACATTACAGAATGCAGGATCTCTGAGGTATTTTGAAGCTGAAATTTAAAACACATACAAGGGAAATGTGACAATTTTTTTAAAAATGTAATGGTCAATCTTGATTGTCAAGTCAAAAATCACACGAATCACATGACCTTACTTGTCAGCATTAAATTGAGCTTTTTACTAAACAAAGTCATTAAGAACACTTTTTTTTTTTTTTTTACAGTGGTGACCTTGCGAAAGGTGGAGCCTCCTGGAGGAAGCAGGATGTTTTAATATGGGATAAAATGTTAAAAGCACAAGAATACTCACATCAGATACCCTTCAACACATCCCTGACTACATACACGCAACAGAATTCACATGCAACAGTGAGCATTTATAGTGCAACAACATGCAGTAGGTAATGACAACTACTGCAGTAACGTGGATCTAACAGACAGAGGTTATTAACCCTTTCATGCATGAATTATTAAAATGCTGGGGTGTGATATGACATTTTCATCCTGTTAGTACTTTCCTAACACTCTTTAAAATCATGTCACTTATTTTGAGCAAGGTAGTGATTGAAAATGGTTAAATTATGTCCATCGGGGCAGGTCATTATAGTGAAATACATTCATAATTATGCTTTAGTTACTACTTAATAACATACAGTATAAAAACAAAATCATGAATCAACCACACAATTTATGTAGTATTTTTGTATTATAGTAGTGTGTACAAAGCCAAATATTTGCAACTACAAAAAGTGCAAAAACTCAGTTAATAGTGAAATACTTTGTTTCCTTGAGCGTTTGGTTCATTTTTATTCATCTCGTTTATCTAATTTGGTTCATTTACTTAATTATTTGTTAATTTTGCTTCTTATTTTGTTCACTTCCTTTTTTCTACTCTCTTCATTTTACATTGTTTTGTTCATTTTTCTTATGTTGTTGCTTTTTCCTGATTATTTGTGCATTGTTAGTCAGAATACTCACCAATTTATTGCATTTTGCGCTGCTGTTTTTAGCTTAATTTTGTAATTGTTATACATTTATTGTCACCTCATTACTGCCAGTTTGCCTGTGGGGCAGTGTCGTGGACACCATGCATGAAAGGGTTAAAGACATTACCAAGTTGAGAAGCAGTTGCATGTATCAGTCAAAATGCCCCTAGTAGCAGACATGAAGGCAGACTCAGAACTGAAATCGTCCCGTTTTAGAGATTTCTGCCTTTATTGCTTTTTCATCTTGTAGAGACTGTTTTGAATAATTCATAAACTCTCTTGTTTGACTTTCATCTTGGGAGCAAAAATCAGCCTTTCAACTTGAAAGAGTTTCCTGACAATTAACATGATGATTATCAATATTGACTGGTGTGAAAATTAATATGATAACTAGTATTAATTAGGTAACTTTCGGCCATATATTCCAGGTGTATTCATGGTCTTTTTGTTTTCTTTTTATTATTAAAGGAGAAGGATTGTCTGGTGTAACTGTGATTTTAACAGTTGATTTGTGCCCCGAGTGACCCTGTAAACTCACAACAAAACGGCGCTGCCCACAGTTTTGGGTTGCATGTTGTGGGTCAGCTCTTTGTTGACATTCGGATTAAAGATGAAGCTTTTAAGTGCTTCCTGTTTCCTGCTGAGTGTTCGCCCGAGGGGGCAGCACTTTATCCAACTCTCAAAATCCCAGACAGTTCTGAGATGAAGCGCTGATAGCACAGCTTGGAGCGGCACTCCACAAGCTACCATATCACAGCGTGGTTTATATATGTGTGAAGAGGAAGTTGAATTCTTGTGATCCCTTGAAATGCTTTTGACTTACAATAGAAGTCAACCATTTCATTATTTGCATGATGCAAAAAGAAACCAAATGGTAAACAGCTCTCAGTCTATTCTGAGAGAAATATCACTTTAGCTGCTCCTTTTTATATTTCAGAGATTTAGAGATTTATTTTTGCAAAAATGTTGAACCAGAGCCCAAAATGTGGCCCCTAAAGACACTTTAATAGTATACAAAATAATCCATAAAGTCCCACTAAGCCTGAGCAGTTATGGCTTTTTTTCTTGGGCTTATCTTAAATCCTGTGTGGTTTTCCTGCACACGCATGGACTATCCTCTGCTGCCCATTTACTGCAGCATGACAATATAATTCCAGGTGGAGAGATAAGAGCTGTGTGCGTGGCTCGTCCTGACCTCTGTGTCTCCGCCTCTCACTGATCCACAGCCTCCATGTGGATTCCAGTTGTTTACACTTAAAGTTTTCTCGTGTATTTATTTCTTTCTTTCTTAGATGGTTAAGGTGTTATTTTACATGTAAGCTACATAAATGGTCTCTAACCCCGCCCTTTGTCAAAACCCTTGTTTTGGTCTCATGCACAGTGAAAAACACATTTACATTATTTATTATAAAGACAGATTTATACAAGTGCTAACGCATATTCCCCTGCATTACAGCAGTTTTAAAACCCAACAGTTAGAGCTGGATGGTTCAGGCAGTAAACTGGTGTTAATTTTATACACGGTATGAATATTTGATTTTATTTCCAGAAGGTTTACTTTTCTGGATTCAAGGTATATCTCTTGTTTTTGAGCAGTCTGTTGTAGGTCAGCCACTTATGTTAATGAGGTGGCTCCAGAGCAATTGATTGTGACCTTGACCTTTTTCCTTGAAGGTCACAGCATATTTGGAATCAGTATAGTCAATAATCCAAGGGTACAGTATATCATATTTTCAACCTGACGACATGGTAAATTAATATGCAGATTAGGTGCTGGTAGCCATAGTAACCTTTCCCCCTAACCATGTGTCAAATTTGTGTTTCTTTGGGTGGGAGGACTCTCGACTCTATGGGGGTTAGTAAACTAATATTTTGGGCTATGGTGTCTTTAGGTCCCACAGTGTTTCTGGCATCAGTGGAGGGATTTGTCCTCTATAGTGAGCGTGTCTACCTGTGTTTCGACAAATATGCTAAATGTTCAGCTGAGCCACAAGAGAGCGATGCTTGTGGGGCTTTGTGAGCAGAATGCATCACTGCGTTGGTCTGCAGCTTCTTCAGTTCAGAACTGAAGAACTGAAGCTCCCTGGTTCGGTAGTGAAACGTCTTCAAACCAAATTTCCAGTCCAGTCGACAGAAGGAAAACCACACGCCTTGGACACGGCGGAGAGGTAAAGTTTTCTCATGTGGAGAAGCTCCGGAGAGCAAACACGCGTTGGCGGTAAACGCAGAAAACTCTCCTGAAATTGTAATAAACATCCCAGTGCTCTATATTTTACAACTATTACTAACGTTACACTATGCAGCAGAATAACGTAAGAGCGGCGTAAACATTAGAGGCAGTTCTGCTAGCTCGTAGCACCTCCCAACATGTCTGTGAATTACTTGAAGGAAGGCTGCTGATGATATCGATGTGGAAACAATCCTTGATTGTAGAAGCCTGTGTGTGTGATTGACAGAGAGTGCGTAAAAAAACTCACTTCACTTGTTTTATTGTAGGGAAGCACACTAAGGTGGAGGCTGATTAGTTTTTACCATGACATTAGTTGTCCGGTCTGGCTGTAAACGCTCGGCAGACTCTGTATTAGCAATGGTGAGAATGTATGTAATGTGGAGAATAGTGTGTGTTTCTGCGAGAGTCGCATGAAAAACTCTACAGCTCACAACTACTACAATAACTTGTGAGTCTAGGATCCATGCACTTCTGGAGCTATTTATTTTCTATTTGTTTGGTTAAATAAACATGCTTTAGGCATTTAAGTGTTTGTGTTATTCAGCATTTTTACACCAATTTTTACACTTTTACTGCAAATGAATATCAGCTCCAAATATCGGTTATCGGCCTCATAAACTACTAATAATAGGTATCGGTCCTGAAAAACCTATATCGGTCAATCACTAATTTTGTTGACTTTTATTGATTTGCCACACTATTTTGTACCTTTTGCCCCTTACATTTCTTCTGTTGTCTGATTATTTTGTTTATTTTAAGTCAAAATACTCACTGTCTTATTGCGTTTTGCTTTATTTTCTGCCTTATTTGTTTAATTATTGTAAATTTAACGTCACCATGTTCCTGTCCAGTGTTGTGAAAACCATGAGGGTTAAATAAGCGAGAACAAAGTCAATAACATGTAAGTTAATTTTATGTAATTTTCAACACACCAGGATTTATAAATATAAATGTGTCTCTCAATGGCTGTTCTTCACCTTATGACAGGAAACAAATCTGCTTTGATAAAGCATAGAGCTGTCATTCAGGCAGGGGTTGTACACATGCTATACCGTCAGTTTTACTTAAATACTGTAATATACATACATTTTGGTTGTACTGCCAAGCACCTACATCAGTACAAACTAACATTACCCATTCACTATCTGCATGTGCATTGCACATGTAATGGCTTTGGTAATATTTACTAATATACTAATGGTTTCTCTCATTCTCTTCTGTCTCTCACACAGAGAGCTGATGGTTTTATACGTTACCTGCACATATCCTTCAATCTGTGTCAGATAAAGTGAAGCAGGGAAGGATTTCTCCAACCTTAACAACCATCCCTCGCTCTCCTAAGTGCAACATCTCTTTAGCAGATTGCACTTAATAAATAGCAGTGTCTAGACACACAGCAGTTAATCAGTTTGGCCAAGCAATTAGCACCAAAAACATCTTACAAACTACCATCCCAAATTCATAAAAATATGGACAGTTGGAGAGAAATGCACATTGAGAAATACTGCAGTGCTATTAAAATGAACTTGGCTTGTATTGCATTGTAGACATTCTGAACACAACATATTTAGTTTAGTGTAGTTTATTTATTTCAGACATGCAGACAAAATGTACAAATTGTAAGAGAAGCAATCCAAAACAGAAAGCACCAAAAAGATTCTCAAAGGCAATCAAACCTTGGAATATATCCTTGAAATAATAATAATAATAATAATAATTGTAGCAATGAGAGTAGCAATATCAATCATAATAATAGTGACACTCATAACAATAATCAACCACACACTGTGTTGATAATATGAAACACTTGAGTTTGGGGAATAGCCAGTCCTTCACTTAACCCTTTCACACATAGTGTCCACTACAATGTCCAACAAAAGCATCGAGGTGGCAGTAAATTCATTGTAGTTACAAAATTATGCCAAAAATAAAATCAAATAAAATAAAACTTTATTTGTATAGCGCCAATCATAATCGCCGATTATCTCTAGGCGCTTAAAGCAAAACACAATAAGTCAGTCAGTATTTTGCTTTGGCATGAATGAAAAAAAAAAGTTTTCATTTTGGCTTAAAATGAAAAAAAAAATCAGTAAAAAAACAAGCAACATAAGAAGCAAAAACTACAAAATATTAAGAAAAATGAATAAAAGAACTAAATCAGAAGAAAAATGAACAAAGCCATCAAGAAAATGAACCAAATTAGATGCAACAAGGAGAAACATGAACAAAAACTAAACAAAATACGAAGAAAAATACACACAATGAGCAAAACAATCAAGAGGGTGCGGAGGAAGGAACAAGAAAAGAAAAATAATAAAATAAATGAACCATAACAGAGGCAAAAAAGAAAAATGAACAAAAAACAAACCCAACAGTCAAGGAGATACTTTAAAATATGAACAAAAACAACAAAGAGACACAACTTTTGGTAATTCATGCATGAAAGGGTTAATCGTGTTTAAAATCACAGCTGTTTCAAGTTACATTGTTTTTGAACAAACTTAAATCCTTTTTAACTTTTAATCATCTGTCTGAATTATTCCCACAAATTGCAGACCTGGATATGAGGAGTGTTTTCCAATAAAAAAGCATGACATTTTTTTTATTTGCTGCTTTTCATTCTGTCCTTAAATAATGGAAACTTATGCAATCACCGCAGTAATTATCCAGTGGAAGGCTCTCACCTATTTGTGTCTGTATTTTTGTCTGTTTCTGTGAATTTGCTTTTCTTTTTAACACTAGAGCACTGTTGCCAGCAGGTTTTTTTTTTTTGTAAAGAATGCTGCTATTGAATTATTAACAAAGCTCTCAGTTTCATTAGAATGCATGCAAAATCCATGTGCACAACAAAAGAATCACAGGGCTAATCACGCTGGAAGTAGTAATGCTGAAATTTCATGCCATTCTTGACCCCAGTGATTCTACCAAGGACAAGGGTTGATTAATTAGTTCTTTGCTGGCTATTAATAAGTAGACCTTAAAAAATGACTAATCCTTAGTGAATTCATATTTCACAGTGATGATACACATCGATGGTACACAGCTGAATTCAGTGTTGAGCAGGTGTTGGTGTTTTCTTCTCTGTTTGTGTGTGTGACTGATCTCATGCTGGAGGTCATCACACATAAGACGAAGACAGACATAAGGGAGAACAGAAGCCCAGCAGCGGACCAGTGGCTACATGGATACAGAGGAAGCAAACGGAAAGCTGATATTTTTCTTTTTGCTCTAGTAAGAAGATTAAATGTTGCTGTCAGTCCTGATGGTTAAAAATCTGATATTTCAAGAAGAGCATTTGAGAATGGTTTTCAATTTTGGCAATTTTCATGGATCTCAAAGATGATCTGAGAAGTCCCAAAGTCATTGTGACTTTATGTTCGTCCATTCTCATGACTACCTCTGAACACATTAAATGGACACATATTTTTTTCTTTCAATAAAGGGAATGTTCAGTTGGATTCAGTGAACTGATGCTGTCACATTGTACTATACATGCACAATAGAGCTTGAATTGGCAGCCAATTATGTTTGGCTGCTACAGTGCATTGTACAGAATGTACAGTGAGGAAACACTTTAGCTGTGTGCGGCCTGTTTACTAAGAGCTAAACTTTTCATGCACTGATTAATTACCAGGATTTACAGTCGTTACTCATGCAGTAACTGTCACCAGTGACAGGACATGGTTCCACCACAGAAAGCAAATCATTAAAACATTGGACCTGAAGTATGACTTTGGTCAGGTTACAATGTTTATAGAACTGTCTTACTAGTAGGGCTGTATGTGTCACTTAAATTGGACTTGCCTGTACAACACGATGATTCATTTTTTCTTCCTTTTTGCTGTTTTTTTCCTTCTGATATGAAAATACATCGACATTAGAACAATCATGATTTCATTCACACTCAGTTCAATAGGCTCATGGGAACATATTGTAAGCATTGAAATGACCAATAAAAGATGCTGCTATCTTAAGCATGAGCAACACTGTCAAAAATGAGTCAGCTAAGCTCAGTTTAACTGTTTAAAGGTAAGTGAAACTCCACAGTGGGGCCTGTCCTTGGTGAGCTCACCTTATGACGAGCTGTTTTTGACAGGTGTAGGGCTGCAACCTGAGTTGGATGAATACGAGTTTGCAGTTCTAGCAGTGGGAGAATAGTTGTGAAATTCTGCAGACTGCATCAGAGCAAGTCTGCCTGGGTCTGAGCGCTGAGCTACTTCCTGCTCTCCACCTAAAACTGAATGACAAACTGTTTTACCACCTAGTAATAAGTGTTAGGACAAGTGTCTGACAGTGTGCAATCTCAGCCAAGGATTATCCTCCCATTCATCTCAGATCTGGACTGTTGACTCACCACGATTGTTTACTTTTTACTTTTCTTTTGCAGATGTCAGATGAAACATGTAGAAACACAGAAGTATTCCATGAAGTCTTAAAATAAACTAGGTTTCTGGCTTAGGTTGTGGTCTGATGGCTTTTGTTGTTGCAATTATTTGAGTCATTTTGGAGAACTATCCTCCTGCTCATTGATGAAGTAGTGCTAATCCACCATTTCATAACTGTAGTGTGGTTTTTCCATTAATGTTATAGGTGGGGGCATGTACTGTTGTCTAATATGTCCCACCGTGGTTTCATAATGTATAGAAAATGTTTCTTTACACTTTTGGAGCATGTGGTACAAGGCCTTGTGGATACTTGGCCTCTATGCGCATAGTTGGAGCTTGGTTTGTATCAATGTCAGTAGTTAGACTTATTCCTGGTGGGGGTTGATCTCCTCTCGGGCTGCCCTTTGTCCTGGATTGTGTTCATAGATTTTATGTTCAGAACTTCCAGCTTAGAGGGTGTCTGGTTCAGTGGCCTCAGAGCCATGTCTGCTTTTTGTGCATGATGTGGACCTGTTTGCTTCATCGAGCTTGCACAGGGTGGTAATCTGAGTGTGTAGCAGCTGGCATGAGAATCACCACTTCTGAGGCTGTGCTTCTCTGCAGTCAAAGGGTGAGCTGCTCCCTCAAACAGAGTGTTTTGGTGTGTTATTCAGAAGTGGCAGCAGGATGTAGAGTAGTGTACTTTCTGCCAACGAATCCTAATTATTTTGTAGAGATATAATTACGAACTGGTGTGTCATAGTTGGATTTAGGATGATACGTTGACTCTGAGTTACTTTCACTTTGTGGTGGGTGTGATTGATTTACATCCACTTTATTGAAGTCGTCCTCAGGAAGTGAAGTCATAGAGGCCACAGGAAACACACTCATCTGTTTCCTGTGTTGCCCTTTCAGTTTGCTTTAAGTCTGGAAAAGTGTTCCAGTTCTCCCTCCTGATGTTGTAAATGCAGTGTCCTCATTTTCTTGCTTTTGTGTGTGTGTGTGTGTGTGTGTGTTCAGGTCAGGACACAGCGGACACCATCCATGCTCACAGACAATAAATATGTGCACCCTCTACCCTTGGAAATCTGGATACTTTGTCCTCTCCAAACTTATTTTCTAGCTGCAACCATCCTAGCTGTGCATAGATGGAGGTTTTATGTCTTCCTACATTATTTGCCTTTTTGTGTTTAAACAATAAAACCACAGATTTCTTTAGCATTCACTTAGGATAAATAATCAAAATTTACGCTTGACATTGGCATATTGACATGCTGCAGCAAGTAGACATATTGCTTGTTCTACTGATAGGATATATTCACACAGGGACTATTTGGTCTTTACTGTGTGTAATGGTGAAATGCTGAAATGCAAAATGTCATATTGCGTTGGTTCATATATAAATACAGGATATTAGATAAATTGTCATCATATTACCGTTACCAACTGAAAAGCTAGTGGACTGATGAGATTCAGAATTAATCCTTGCAAATTTCAAGGTAAAGCAATATATTAGCTAAGCCATTCACTGCAGTTAGACAAAACCAAAGTAAATATTCAAGCACCTCTTTGCTAGCATTACCTATCAGCGTTATGTGATAAGTAACAGGCATAAATTAATCGGATAATATCAACATTCATCTGTTTAAGCCTGCAACAAAAAGGCATGTTTGGTTCATGTGCATCTGTCAAATACTAATTAATAGTGTTGACAAATTAAGTGTTTGCTTGGTTTTGAATGTGCCATTTGCTTTTGTCAGTCTGACCTACATGCTGAGATTCCACCTGCCCATGTTTTATCTGAAAAGGCTCTGATCGGCTCAACAGCAGTGACCTGGGATCAAATACGCGAGTTGCATGTCTCGGGCCACGTGGTGCATTGTGGGATCCAGAACTTTTTTGGCTACCCAACAGAATCCAAAATAGTGGAGGAAGAGCAGGCAAATGCCAAGCAACACTACGAATCTTGGCTAGAAATGGGTGGCATAGAAATTCCCAACCCCATTTAACAGATGGATGGATTGACAAAATACAGGAATCAAAAACTGGCCACCATGTTTGTCAACTGATACTGTGGAATATCTACTGAGTAGGGACGAACTGTGCACATCCATAAGAGATATGCAACTCACTTATTCTGACACAAGGCTATTGTAAACATAAAATAATATGTTCTACACAGAAAGGTCAGGAGCATGGGCTGAGTTGCTCATGGGGGAGGTGCTTATTTTAGCTCGAATATGCTGTAAATTGTGATGTTTTAAATTTAGTACTCAGCTACATCATGGGAGTGGGACTCATGGATTCAAGCTTTACTATGATTGGTTATGACTTGTGATGTCATAAATCCCAAAAAATCAAAACTTCTCTTGTGTTCCCCATTTGTTGCTTGTGATGGCTGGCAGCACCGAATACACTCACATTTGACACATTTTATTTTACATCACAGACTTCATATCAACCTCTAAACCCTATAAAGACAGATATTCACAGTACGGGGCCTTTAAAATGTTTTCATCCTTCACCAAACAAAGCAATGCGCAGTATTCAATATTCAGTAAGATGTTGTGACACTATGCTTACTGGAACGTACAGATCTTTGTTCATACAAATTACTTCCAGTGCAAAGGTGTGTTTTAAGTGCAGGTGAAAAGACTGCAACACAGCTAAGAAGCTGCTCACCGCTAACGCTTCTGTACTGTCTGGGTTACAGCGTTTTCTTTGGGTTTGTGGAGAATTTAGGCCAGTAGGCTGAGCAGAACGGGTTGCATAATTCAAGAAACATTTTAAAGTTAAAACATATAATTAAAATTACACATAATTTTGGACAATGTAAGAAAAATGGCAAAAGCTACAGCAGTAGTAAGGAAACAACATCTAAAAATTTATGAAACCAGGCCTGCTAAAGATGTCAAGTGGAGACCATCTATTAGATTAAGAAAAAGTCATTTAGTTAAATTTGATGCACTCCACTTTGATTTGACATTAAATCGGTTTAGGTGTGGAGCAAAACGGCTCGAGTGTTCCACCTAAACCTTATAATATAGTAATAAATACGCTGTTTACCCTGATATATGATGTAATATCCCTGTGGATTTTCACTGTCCACAGTCTGATAGTGTCTCTGCTGCGGTGATATGATGATGATGATATGATGCCAGACTCCCTGTCTTTATAGGACATGAACACAGCAGTCTGGCACTACGCTTTTGATAGCAGCATTTGAGTTCCTGAGTGGAAATTGTCCCCTTAAACTGAATAATCACACTGCACACGTCATATTTTGCATCTTATTGTCCTAATAGAAGAATAATATGTTTTTTTATGTGTTGCTGTCAGGTGTTTTCATTCTCTGTAACGTACCTCCTTAAAGTGGGAGACAGCATTACATCCAAGAGAATAAAGGGCTGAAACGAGGGAAACGCCTAAACATTTCCTCACTAAGCTACATAGATATCAGGAACGTTGGCATAGCAACTAACTGGGTTGGGGAATTAACAGTGTGATTTGAATGCATTGCTGAGCAGAACACTGGCCAAGGATACACTTGTCATTCCAGTGTGATTCCTGTTTTTGAGTGTGTCTCAGACTAGATCACAGTGACATGTGACTATTAAGTGGCTACTTTGGTGACTGAACCTGGAGGCTAATGTGAAAGGGTCAAAAACTCAAGTGATGTTACTGCAAGCTGAGGACTGAGTTCAATACAGAGTTGATCCCTGTAGTTGACCCCATGTCAAAATAGTCAACTTTTGAGCAGAAATAAACACCTTTCTACCTTTGCAAATACTGTATGGGGGGGGAACAGCTTGCTTTTTAGATGATCCAGAGGCTGATATTTGTGCACAATTAATGACATGACCTCTGTGAGTGATTGGTAGATCTGCCCCACCACCACCACCATCTGATGGCTGGCTCTGCTCCACTCATGCTTCACCTCTAAGTCCATGTTTCGATGCGATGCATGTGCCAATAGTCTCAACATATGAGCTTGCAACTTACTGGCAACATGGAGAGATCATTGTTCCTCAAAGTACAGTCTAAGGAGTCTCTGCTCAATGCTTAAATGTGAATGCGAAGTCTTTCTTAGTCTGAAGGGTTGGGCAATAGGAAAAAAAATATGGCAATATTTTTGACAATAGCATGCTGTAGGATGTATATTGCAATATATATATTTGTTTGTAAATTCACTGTTAATGCAGAAAGTCTCTTAGATTGATGTTCAGTATGCGATTCCACTCTGTGTTTTTACACGTTTCTCACTTCAACAGTTCAATCCCTCATTCTGCCTCATGTTTTCACCCTCCATCCACTGTCTTGGAGGGAGAGGGAGAAGCAATAAAGCTGCTAGCATAGCCATATTAATGGTATATCCTGTCACATGCCAAGAAAGAGTGAGCTGCACCATAGGAGTGAACTTTTAGAATGACAAATCACTGAAACAGGCTCCAGGAAAGCTGCTAGCATTGTCAGATTAAGGATACGTAGGGTGAGAGAGAGA
Source organism: Pseudamia nigra (assembly GCA_029823295.1). Classification (NCBI taxonomy): domain Eukaryota; kingdom Metazoa; phylum Chordata; class Actinopteri; order Kurtiformes; family Apogonidae; genus Pseudamia; species Pseudamia nigra. The sequence continues at coordinate 21,092 of JAQQAE010001151.1, forward strand.
AATGAAACTGTGCAGCAGCTTTACCAAACTACATGACTATATGGGTATTGGAACTTTGTACATCGAGCTCAGAGTCAGCTGCGATACATCGAGTGCATTTGTTATATCGCCCAGCCCTCGTCTGAAATGTGCTAAATAAATCTTGATAGTGGCCTGAAAAGCTCCGACAGTATCTTTCCAAAACTGAACTGGAACAAACTGGGCTGAAGCCTTGGAGGCTTTAGTGTTAATAGTGAAGATTGTCATATTTACTGATCATCCTGTTATATGATCTATGTGTGTAATGTGGAGGGGTGTCTTCACCCTTCTGTGCATGAACTGGGGATACGACATTTTCAGCCTTTTGGTACTTCCAAACAATCTTTAAAATAATGTCACTTATTACACATCAGGTAAGAAATTTCATGTTAGTGGAATACAATCATAATTATGCTTTAGTCACTATTTGGTTATGTATGAATATATGAACCAACCACGCAGTTTGTATAGTATTTTTTGTATTATACTTTATACAAAGTCAAATAGCGCTCGTTATTGCAACTACTGTGGCTTTAATTTGGGTGAGTAACTCTACTACCATACAAAGGCATCATGCAATAACTCTGCAAACAGTGAAACAGAGAAAATATCTCCTGAAACTTGTGGTTTTTTGTTCATTTTTTTGAAACATTTTCTTGACTCTTTGGCTTATTTTGTTCCTTTCTTTCTCGATTGTTTTACTCATGTTATTTATTTTTCTTCTTATTTTGTTCATTTTTCTTCTGATTTCCTTAACTAGTTTTTCATTTTTTGATTATTTTGTTTATTTTTCTACTGATTTTATTCACTTTTTTCATTTTACTATTTTTTGTACCTTTTTCTTCTTGTATCGCTTCTTTTTCCTGTCTTTTTTTTCATTTTAAGTCAAAATACTCAGTGACTTAATGCATTTTGCTTTGCGTTTTGCCTTAATTTTGTAATTACTATAAACTTAATGTCACCGTGCTACTGTCACTTTGCTTTTGCAGGGCTGTTTAGTGGACACCATGTGTGAAAGGGTTGATTAATGGTGTCTTCATTGATTTCTGAATAATGATTATATTGGTGAAACAAACTGGAGCCTGCTGGCTGGAGAATGTACAGTTGTCACAACCCGCTGAGTCAGTCATTAAGTGTGTGCTGCTCTTGGAGGGTCCAAAAAAATCCACTGCAGTTGCTGGAAACTGTCGCGTTGAGTCATCAAGTGTGCTCAGCGTTATGCCTCAAATCAACACCCTGTTTTTATGTCCACTTTATTGGCATAACCCATATGGGTGGAAATCACACGCTGTTGATGCCATGAGAATTTTTAAGTAAAATACTGCTGATGTTTCTGTATATTCTCTATAGTCTCTATATTCAAGTCATAGTATCAGGCCCAACAGTGAAATCGGGCCACCTTGGCAGGTTATCCTTAATTCTCTGTTTATGACAACAAAAAGTGTATTCGATGTGTAAAGGAACCCATAAGATTAGATTAGTGATGAGTTTAAAACAAATCCTCACCCATAGAAATGATTTGTGTAATTTTTCCCGACGCATGCAGTGACTCACGTTGTGAACTGAGGCAGTTCGTCTGTGGTGTGGTGTGTCTAAGATGCAGCATGTTATTATGGGAATGAGTCTTCAGGCTTGTCTGCCTCTATGAGACCACAGACAGACAGACGAGCAGAGCAGGTCTGACATCTTGATTAAAATACCCATTAGAGGCAGCAAGCTGGAGGAGAAATATTCAGAAAAAGAAAAAAAAATCTAATGTGGAACCACATGCAGCACTCAAGTCAGCTACGTCCTGATCATAATAATCAGCTCTGTGGAGTGCACTGCCTCCCTGACATCACATCCGCGTTTCAGATTGAAGAAACAGTCGGGCGTGATGTCCGACATCACCAAGCTGGAGAAAAGTCTGTTTACACAAATGGATTATATCACTTTAACACAAACTCGTGTGAGGATGATTTAGATTTTATTTAAAGCAGCAGGACTGGATGACAAATGGTGACTATACACTCACTGGCCACTTCATTAGGTACACTTGTTAACAGATGGCAGCAATTCAGTGCATGATTCAAAATGTTGCTGTTTCTTGATTCCCACTGTGATATTTGGATGTTATGGCAATGATCGGCATAAGCAACATGAAAGCGTGGATCCATCCTACCTTGTATTAACTCTTGAGGCTGCTGGTGGGGGCACATTTTGGGATCTTTGGTCCTAACTGTGTTTTGTTAAAATGCCACAGCCTACATGAGTATTTTTGCTGTCCGTGTCTGTCCCTTTATGTCCACAGTGTACCGTCTGATGCTAGCTGGGACGTCCAACCCAGTACCAGCCCTTTCATGAAATGCAATCATAATTATACTATAGTCACTCGTTAATATTGTGTAAGAAAATTATGACAATTTGAAATTTTTGTTTGTTTTGTTTTTAATGCATTTTTTTTGACTGTTTGGATTATTTTGTTCATTTTTCTTTCCTCACAACTTCTTGATAGTTTTGCTCATTTTGTGTATTTTTGGTTCATTTCTCTTCTTCTTGCCTTAATTTGTTCATTTTCTTGATTGGCTTGTTCATTTTTCTTCATATTTTGTTCACTTTTTCTTCCTTTTTTGATTGTTTTGTTCAGTTTTCTTCAGGTTCACTTTAACTGGTTTACTTACTATTTTGTAAGTTTTGCTTCTCATGTTGTTTGTTTTCCTGATTATTTTGTTCATTTTAAGTCAAAACACACAGTTCTTATTGCGTTATTTTCTTAATTACTATACATTTCATGTCACCTCTTTCTGTCCAGTGTAGTGAACACCATGTGTGAAAGGGCTGTTAAGGTGTACCTAATAATGTGACCAGTGACTGTCTATTTATTTTCAGTCTGATTACACGTTATTTTTGTTTGTTATAAATGAAGTACGTGATTATCTGGGTGAATTTAAGCTCAGTCCCATGGTGTCTGCATTACCACTGAAAAGTTACCCACTATCCACCTGCTTCTGAGCCAAGAAAAATCCTGGAAGTGAAGCACTGGAGTTCAGACGCAGTTATGAAAAACCTCAAATTATTGTTTTACAACTTTCATAGCAAAGCACAGTTCAAAATGTAATAAGCCTAACAAGATACATCATCCCTGGAGTCCAAAACAGCGAACTGACAAAGATACTGATACAGAAGCATATTGGTTGTTCATCTGTGAGGGAGAACTGGTGGTAAAAAACACTGAGCTCCATGTTCACAGCTGTGCATTGAAGCGTCCCAGTAGAGCTGCCAGTACGGCCAAAAATGTTGTCATGATAAGCATTTCACATCAGCTGATATCAATAATTATTGCAGTGACTCTCAAATCATTATTTATATGCAGATTCAAGGCTCATTTTTGGTCCAGAGTGAAAAAAACTGGTTGTTTGTGCTTGTACATCATTAGTAAATGACACAGCAGGATAAAAATGATGCAAAAAAAGCCCAAGATGAATGCCCCATGACAAAAATGACACTGAAGACAAAAACAGTCACAAAAAAAAGTAATAAAATGAAAATTTTAAAGACACTGCTTCCATGTTTCTTCTCATTCACCGAAAAATATAAGTAGTTTGTGATTTTGCAGACAGTGTAAACAACAAAAGTGACAAAAATCTATCACAATAATGATGATCAGCATTTAACTGCCCTCCTCTTTGTCCCAGATGTGGCAGGAGTTGTTTTTCTCAATGTCAATATTTCAGCAGGATTTGGCAGCATATCATTCTCATTGGCATGTTCTTTGGTAACACTATAGCTTTCAGGAAAGGGCCTCATCTGCCTTCATTTTTTTCTTATGAAAATTGTCCCATTCTTAAGCTACTTAAGTTCACTGGGTTAGTCAAGGCGGGTAATGTTACAGTGTTTTTCGTAGGCGCTCCACCACAGACCTGTGCAATTGTGAATCTCATGTAGGCCTGTAGAAACCTGCAGACGCCTGGAAGGCAGACGGTTCAAATGATTCCTGCTGATCAGGCCCTTCGCAGTTGCCGGGAGGCAAACGCATGCACTCACCTCTAGACATCCTGGAGAGTGAGACATAGTCATCGTCACAGCAGTAACAACGGTGTGTATGTGTTACAATGAAAAGTCAGCAGTGTTAGCCTGGTCATTACTGCTGCCGCCACAGTCATGTGTCACCGAGTCTGATTGTTTAAACCAGGCAGTGAGACAGCAGGAGTTTGTGTCCTGAGCCCTGACATAACAGTGCTGGGAAGAAAATGTTCTGATTCAACCAGCTGACAATGAAACCCCATGGTTGTTTTACTGCTGGGCTTATGCAAGAGCCACATTGTCCTGTCTGGAGAGAGCTGCAGAAAACACTGGTGGGGAGAGTGGGGCTGAGGGTGAAACAAGAAATGCTAGAATTTTCTGATTATGTTTTTGGACAGAGGTACAACTGATTAGTATTTGGTGGTGAGCTAAATCACTATCTGGATACAGGTTTTTGTGAAGGTTACCATTGGTTTGAACTTTATTGTTTAAATGAATCAGTATAAATGACTAATTGTCTCCATCTGGTGTGTGTCAAAGGAACTATAGGTGCATTTTTTAATTCTCACTTGGGGTATAGTCATGACGGACATTTAGACTTGCCATGGAAGAAAATGTATTTATTATAAATATAACCATTTTAATTCACCATAGCTGAATTTTTTTTATGCTGACACAGTTTCTTACCTCTTTGTGTGCTGTGCTTTTGTCTCTTTATTTAAGCTACATCCTGTAGTATAAGGAGCTCTGTCAGTTTGATTCATACCCATAATCTTACAAGTAGGGCAGGGTGAGTTGCGAAAAAATTTATGTTGCAATATATTTGCAGGATTGCCACGCATCCTGGAAAACTTGGAAAACGATTGACCTCTTTTCCAATCATGGACAAAATATGGAAAATGAGAAAAAAAACTCAAATGTCCTGGAAAAGTTTAAGTTGTCTAGGAATGGGATTTCCCTTCTGCTTCTCTGCCCTGAGAGTGAACGCAAACAGATTAAAGTCATGCACATGCATGTCTGTTGTCACAGCGTTTTCAATAGCCCCTTTTCCACCAACATTCCCAGGAACTTTTATTACCAAGAGAAACCCCGACCCATTGTGATTTGCCAGAGGACTTGTAACCCTGCTTCAGTTTCTTTGCGTTTTTGTGGATTTGTTTCGGCGTGTGCCGTAAATTAAGCTCTGCCAGCTTGTCCGCTATTTTCCTGTTTTCTCTGTTGTTTCGAGTTGCAACTCAAAGTTGTGCTAAGTTTCTTTTTCAGCAAAGCTGCTGACAGGAGCCTGGAACTTGTGTGTCCACTTCTCATAGCTTCTCTTCATTTTTGGTCCATTCTCCAAATATTCAACAAATGAAGTTTGGCTTGTAGAAATGAAATAAACAAGTCTCCAGCAGCATACTGGCCTCCGTGTATGAATGTGTCAGCATTCAGCAGACAGCCCTGCCCCCTCACAGATTCCGGGTAGTCTGAAAAATCTCACCTTGCTACCAGGTACTATTTCTGGGAAAAGTTTGCGGTCAGGGAAAAGTTTTTTGCCCAGATAATTGCGGTGGAAACACACCAAGGCTTTTCAGAATTCTGGGTAAATGAGAAAAGTTTCTGCAGTGGAAAGGGACTATTGGCAACATTGGGTCACAGAACTTCTCTGCTTCCAGCGGCAAAAACGCTGCACATGATGCTGCCAGCCAAGCAAATGTGCAAACCTTGTGAAAGCAGTTCTGCCACCTAGTGATTCCATTGAACTTTGACGCTAGGTTTAGCAACTTTTCAGACTCAAGTAAGGAGTTATTTTTTTTCTAAATTAGCGCCAAGAGACAAAACTAGCAACTTATACGTAAAGAGTGTTGCTAATGATTGTCTGCGAGTGCCTACATGGTGGTGGTTGTGGG
>JAQQAE010001152.1:0-26997 GCA_029823295.1 Pseudamia nigra
AAGTTTTAAAAAGGCTTTTCTTAATTTTTAATTCTTTAGCTATATTACTTGGATACCTCAGTATTGTTAAAATTGGTACTAAATATCCATAATGTCCAAATACGTAAAAAAAATATACAGGCTTTCGTAGGGTGTCCTAATTTTTTTCACATGACTGTATATTACTTATGTGTTCCTCCTTTTTCTTTAGTTGGTGCCACAGTTTGATCAAAATCATAACACGGGTTTTTACACAATCCTGCTGATGGACACACAGACAAATAAGTGTCCACATAATCGCCTCGGTGAATGTAATAACTAGTTAATGGGACTTTAAGGACCATAAACAGCCATGATCCCTGGAGTACAACCCACCATTGTAATTTTAAGACAGCAGTGATTAAAAGTTGTACATTATGAACAAGTTCCAGTATGTTATCTAAACTGTGATGATATTGGTGTCCATATCCACTTTGACTTAACCTATTCTAAAGGCAATGATAGAGTAAATTAGGTGTAAATGACATTTGAATATGACTGCAGCTGCTCAATTCTATGGCTCAGACAGAGATATCTGTTGAACAATGCTACATCTTCCCTTATGCTTGGAAATTGATTTGGGGAATCGCACTATGAACTATGGCCATTCCTCAAGAATTTAAAATAACTCTCCCTTAAAAAGTATATAGTCCTTACTTTAGGTAAGATACAGAGGTACTAATGAAACTAAGACTGACCTTTAATGCAGCAAATAGTTTTGCAAACACTAACTAGGGGAATTCTATGACAGTTACTGTATTTTTTTGGTGTTTTGTTGATGGACATGCACCTATTTACTGAAGCTCTTGGCAGTCACATAGTCTTGACATTTTTGTAAAGACAACAGAGAACTCTCTTTTGTTTGCAGCTCCACGTTCGACTTTTATCCAAAGACACAGCTGCCCAGTGTAACCATTGTTTTTCGGTTAGCTTTACTGGATCAACTTGGGATTAAATGTGTTTTCTCAGGGGAATTTTGAGAGTCACATTGTTTAGGGACGGATGTCATGAGTTTGCTTTTCACAGCACAGCTTTTCATCTCTGACCCTGTGTTACTTACCCCATTTTAACACTAACTCATTGAAGAAAAGCTACAAGAGAGCTCCATGACAAAAAGAGAACTGCTCACACATGGCAGTGCTAGATGGTTTTGTTACACTGAAGTATTTGTCTCTACCTATACAGAGAGCAGACTAATCGCACAGCCAGTCTCCATGTCCTCTCAGCATCTAAGTGCTCCCATCTCCTGCCCTCCCCTCTCCTCACCCAAAGCCCTCACTATGATTCCCCACCAAGGATTGTTTTACGCTTAATTTTGTTAGACTTAATGAGATTTCACTAATTAAATCTCCTCCTTGTTGGAGTCCTACACCCCCTTCTTACATTGCCTGGCAACTTACAGTCTCTCATGGAGTGATTGCTTGTAGAGCTATTTTAGACAAATAAACTTTTTCATGAAGAACAGGGACAGTGAGTTGCACAAGGACAGGCCTGTGTTACTCCACGGATTTCTAATTTCGCGCCAAGATGCTCTGCTGCACTTGTGATAGCCAATAGCTTTCAGATCTGATTTGGTGTGTTCAGGCAGGAAGTTGCTGTCTGGTACATCTAGATGTCTTTGCATCATAAACGTGAAACAAATTCATGGGTAAAAAAGGAAGCTCTTTGTAACATTACATTCTTAACTTTGGTCATGTTTGTATTTTAACTTTGATATAAGAGAGATTAAGACACTTTTACAATAGAAAGTATTAAGTATTATTTTATTTCATAGTATTGTGTTTGTTGAAGAATATGAAAACCTTACTTACTTTAGAAAAAATATAAAGGCAACATGTTCTTCAGCCAGTGTCTGTTATTGCATAATTTGTTTAAAATTATTTTAACACCCTTGCAAGTGATACTTACTCTTATTGTTTCAACTATACATATTGCAAAAATACAATGTACAGGGTGACCCAAAAAAAACGGGAACTTTTTAACAATCCAATAAAACCAAGAGTGATGGAAGAAAAATTTTTCATTCATTGTAATTGAAACCTTAAAACACTAAAATGGCAGAGTGTTTACTTGCTCAAGGTCACTGTCTTGCAGTGCTGCCACTTGCTCATGTCTGCCAATACGCACTTCAAAAGTTCCCGTTTTTTTGGGTCACCGTGTATAATTTTCATAAAGAATGCTATTTTCCACTGCTTTCTGTGATGGTGGGCTTAGGTTGTGATAATGTTTTGTTGACTAGCTATGCAGCTATGTGATTTTTGCATTATAATCACTGCAAGATATGTGAAAGAGACGTAAAACCAATGGGCAATGACCAGGGCTGCGCAGTGAGGCCATTGCAGGAGTAACTTAAAATTGTAATACCACTATTGGCCACTGGGGCACTGTTCACTGGGCTCCAAGAAGCCCTGACTCCTGTGGAGTTACATTGGCCTTCTCTCTGAAAATACTAAGTGAATACATTTTGTCACAAGTCATCATGGTCTCAAAGGTTTTTTTGGATCCTCTAATTAGTGATCTGGTGGTCCATCTTTAATGTTTTGCTCCATTATTAAGATATTACAGCAAAAATCTGACTTGATTCGCCAGTGGAGTCAGACCGAGTCGGACCTTTGAATCTTCTATTTAATCAACAGAACGTAGTTTTAACTGAGATACACTTGGCTCTAGTTGTGGCTTCTCAGAGGTTGCTAATTACTTACACTACCAACACTGTTATATGACTTTGTTTGGCAATACTTGGTGAAATTTTACAGGGTCAACAAGCTAAGATATAGCATGACCTTACCCTTAAGAACTCTGGTATACTACTGTACACTCCTGCAGCTCCACCACCATTTGTCCAAATATGGTCACATCCTGTTTTTGGCTCCAAAATGTCATCCAGGAAGTGACAATCTGATTGGCCTCAAAATGTCCAGAAACCAACAGATTATGTCACAGTCACTTTATCCACTAATACTGTATATGCAGTCTATGCGTAAAATGCATCAGGTGAAGTCATTCATTTCACTATTGATTGAATTAGTGATTTCCAATTCCAGTTTTGTGAACCCGACTTTTAAAAAGCTCCTTTCCAGATATAGAATCTACAGCAGTGTGTGTTACAATCATATAAGGAACAGCTTGTTTCTTGTCTTGAGATTATTTAGACTGAAACAAATCTATGTCATTCATCATCCACAGCACTGAAAAACATCAAGCTTTAATTATTTGTCCATATCCCCCAGTGGTTCACATTTAAAACACACAATGACAAACCTTATGTGTGCTGCTGTGCATTTTATGTCAGTCATATGACGTACCACAGTAACCACATCTTTTAGCAAATCCAAGTGATGGGACATCACTGACAAAGTGCGCATATGCTCCAATATATGTCCCTAATAATAATCCTGCTTGAGCTGCATGGTAGCACTGAAAGGGAAGTGCTGAATGGTGTGACCGTCACATTTCAAGTAGGGAGGCCTTGGAGGTCATTGTTGACAGCAGCCGCTTACCCTGCTATTGTGGATGACCCTCAGGGACTCTCCTTTCCCTGACTATTGTGGGAGCCAGCCTCCAGTTTCCCGTTTGAGCCCTGGACACCCGGTGCCAGCTCCGCTGCTTGGCTCTCCAGCCAAAAAGTCCATTATACCCCATTCCCCCCTCCTTTCTCTCCCATGCCCCTGTGTCCATTGTAGCCCGGCATTCCCATCCCCCTGCCTCATTTATACACACACAGCCTCTGAAGCCCTTGTGCTGTGGCCCTCGGGTGGGTGAGTGGGCAGCACGCCCATTTCAGATTGAAGTGCTTCCTTTACGAAGGCCCGTGCTGATCGGGTTTCTACCACCTGTCATTCAGCTTAGGAGGCAGGATAAGGGGCAAGAGTGGCTGTGGGAGGGTAAGGGAACTTGGTGGAGTGCTTCCACAGCCCATCCCCACCACCCACATGAGGCGAAGAGGTGAGATGCCATGGTAATCTGGCTCTATGCCTCTTGCCTGCTGTTGTTGCAGTAGTTTCCCAGATTTCTCAAAGAGATGAATGACGTTCTTGATTAATCTATCCCTATTTTACACATTTTAATTCCAAAACCTTATTATATACATTATATTTTATTTTCTTATTATGTCTACAGTATTTACATTTCAGTAGCATGTACAGAAGGACTCATTATACAGAGTGCATTACATGGCCTCCCAGGTCAAGCCCTCTCCTTTGAGAAACATACATTAGCCTTTTGCAAAGCACGTGCAGGCCATAGCCTCCATTTATTGCCATTGCTGCAGTGCTTGTACTACAAAAGAACGTTGAAAAGGCTCACTTGATTTTCTTTAATTTCCTTTTTATTGAGCCATACCAGATCTGATTACATCCTTTCAGAGCAAATTTTTACTATCCATATCATATTTTACTGCTTTTTTTTTTTAGATCTTTCTTACCGACAGTTGAACACACTCAGAGAACACCTCAGCCTATTAGACCTTTGTGCAAAGATGAACTGTACAGAAAGTCAACTGTTCATAAAACTTAATAAAATCCTACTTGTGAGAGACCCTACTAGCAGATAAACAGACCAAAAACATAAACTTCATGGTGGTAATAAAAAGCAATGAAATAATATAATCTTCCTGTAATTCACTGTAGGAATTCATCTTACAAACACAGCATGTTATTACAAATAAGATGTTTGTGGACTGCTGGCATGAAGTGTTTATGGTCTCATTTAGTCTTGTTCGTGGAGAGAAATTCATCTCATTTTATCCTCAGTTAGAGAAGCAGTTTTTAAAGGCTCTGAGTTTTGTCCTGCAGGCTTATATGCTCATTTTGTGTGATTTTAGTTAAATCAAAATGTCAGGATGTGCATATTAATCATAAGTGCATGTAACTTTGGGAATGGATGCTTAAATGTTGCTTCCACAGTATCACAGACACTACCAGTGAAATGTTTGGACACTATTTTTTATTATTTGGAACATTGTACATTAATAATGAAGACATTCAAACAGTCAAAGTGTCAGACTTGCAAGGTAGTCACCTGGAATGGTTTTCAAATCACAAGTGAGTTAATTTGTACCGTTTCTTGCCTCCTTCATGTGTTTTAGACATGTTTTAGAGGAATAGTGGGTATGGAGTCAGTAGCCCTGTTGGTTCTACTACAACTACTGTACAAAACCCAATTATGGCAAGAAAAACTCAATTAAGTAAAAAAAAAAGCTTCCATTCAGATGGCAGGGAGGGAGCTTCATGTGACAGTCCACCCTTATTTTATCCTCTTAAACCATAAAGTCCCAATACTGGGGACTCTGGGCAGTTGGGGTAACAAAAAGCATAAAACACTGCACTAATCATGTAAAAATATAGTCATACTGCACATCAAATGGAACAGGAGAAAGTTTGCAACAAGCTCATGTAAGTCATGTTGACACTTCAACACCAACATCAAATATCAAAATCCCAGCAAGAGGCCTAAAAAAGGAGGGCCTTATGAGGTTAAGAAATGAAAGTTTGTCGGTCCGAAAAATCTCCAGAATTTAAATTAAAGACTGAAGTAATGGTGGCCTGTCTTTACACAGTAGTTGTAAAAATAGAGCTATTGACTCTGCAGCCACCCTTCCTCTGCACAAGACAGCTGATGGCCTGAAGCAAATGGGAAGGCCAAACATGACGCCAATGAACTCACCTGTGATTTGAGAACTACTCCAGGTGACAACCTTATGAATTTGATGACAGAGTGCTATGTAAATGTGGCTACTTTGGACAATCTAAAATATAAAACATGTTTTATAATCCCATACATGTTCTTTCACAGTTTGGATTACTTCTGTATAAATGTACAGTGCTGGAAATAATAAGGAAAAAAAACCCTGAAGGAGACATTGTGTCCAAACTTTTGATTGGTGCTGTACAGATATACTGTAGTGTTCTTGTAATCTGTGATTTTCTTCTGAGTGTCGAAGCTTGCTCATATGGCCTTTGCAGACATGAAATTTTGTAGGCTGCCATTTCCAATTCCGCAAGGGGCCGCAGTGGAAACCGTTGTGTAACTCATTTAGCCTCTTCTGCCGAGGTAAATATCACACCATCTTTAGCAAAGAATTTGTCAAATTCTAAGGCCTGAAATGTGGCCTCAGGTTAGGAGGATTTTCCAAAGTAATTAAGTGATTGTAGCTCTGTGTTGGGTTCGGAAGAGGAAAATCTATCTTGAAATCAAAAGAGATTAGAAAGCAAACTAGTATATGCTGAGGTACACGCTCCCTGACCTTAGTGTTACATGATTTTGGGTTCACGCTTCTGCTCTTCATTATTAGCTTCACTGTGTGATCCCACATTTCCCCCATCACACTTGCTACCTCTATCCTTAACCATCATCCTCCAATCTTTCATATCCATTTCGCTCTCACCCGGGCTCTTTACCCCACCAACCCTAATTGTAATTATGTTGATTTAACTTAGACACATGCGGCTCCCTCCCTGCCATCTGAATGGAAGCTTATTAGTTTGAATTTTTTTTTTATATTTATTTATTCCCATTTCTCAGGGTCCCTGTCGGCATTTCCAATTACTCTTGTCGTGCGGCTGTAATTGCCTCCATGCTAATGGCCGCCAGACAATCGTGCTAAATGAGGTGAGGCCGAGAGGCTAGGAGCCCGACTTCATTAAGAGCTAATGGGATTTTATAAGGGGGACTGAAGACCCAGCTCATCAAAAAGAGGGAGATGGAAGGAAAACAAAACAGATGGAGGGGGAGAGCCAAATCACCACTATTCTGACTTAGCCTGCTCCTTTTCCTGGCACCGGGATGAAAAAAAGAGCAGGTTACTCTTCCTCTCTAGAACACTACTACTTTCTTCCCGCTAATTATAGAGAAAGACAACCTTACTGAACAAGAGTCTTAAAATCGAAAAAAAAAAAAAAATAACACACTGATAAGCGTGCATAATTCCTGTGACTGTCCAGTTAAACATAAAATACGGCTATTTTTATGCCTAAAGCTCTTGGATGCATCCTCAAGGCAACAATTTCAATTCTGGCAAACTAACAGGATTTGATATTTATAAATTATATATTTTAGTAGAGAGTGGACAATTCAGTCCAAATCCACCTACATGTTTCACACTTTATCTTGACAGAGGAAGACGCAGATGAGTGCAAACATGTGAAGCATGCAGGTGCATATATGGCTTGTATACAAAAAAAGACTGGTAACACATTCTCTGCTGGGCGTAGAGTCAAACACTGAGTCGACCAGGTTAAGCATAATAAAATAATGTAGGACTAATAATATATTCTGCCTGAAGTCCTATGGAGAGAGGGTTATTTTTGATCATATGGTCCAATAAAACACAAGCAGCAAATAATAGAAGACTATAATCAGATCAGTTTTTTTCAGCGATAGTGTATATACTTTGGGTGTTTGACAGAATTTATTATTAGCCAGAGGTGTGTAGTACTCAATTATTACATACATATTACATACATTTACTCCTTTACATGTACTTGAGGAGTTTTTCAGAAATTGTACATTTGAGAGTACATAATTTACAGAATACTTTTTACTCTTACTCAGTTACATTTGTCTGCATCTCAGTGAGCAGGAGTCAAAAAGGTCGAAATGAAAAAAACAAACATATGAACAAACAAAACAAAATCATCAAGTAAATGGACAAAATCAATAAACTAAGCAAAAGGAGCAGAAGTTTTCACCAGAATGAAACAATAAGAAAAACAATGAACAAAATTACAAACTAACCAAGGAAATTTACAAAAACTGAACAAAATAAAGTAAGTAAATTATCAAATATGTGACATAATAAGCACAAATGAGGAAAATGAGCAACAACATAACCAAAAATGAGCAAACATTAGTAAGTTAAGACAAAATAACAAAATAAACAACAAATGATTTAAAAAAATCACAATAATATAGTAAAACAATGAACAAAATAACCAAAAAAACTGAACAAAAATCAATAAAATAAGCAACTAAATGAACAAAAATGATCAAAACAAGCAAGAAAATAACCAGAAATGAGATCAAAATGCAATCTATTGTGATATAATAAATTTCACGTTATGAAGCTACTTGAGTCGTTTTTTTATGGGATACTTTTATCGTCTTACTCATGTACTTATGTTTATTAGTACTTCTACTTGAGTCACTATAATTGTAATGACTTTTATCTGAGTGCTGACTCTGTTGTCTATACCCACCTCTGTGTAGAAGTCGAGCTGTACTGTATAACTATATTGAGAGCCAGTGTACCGTAAATCAATACAAATAAAAAATAAATTGAATCCAAGAGATTTTTTGTCATCTTCATCTTTTTGCATCCTTTGTCTCTTTTGTCTTTTTTCATCTTCTGTGTTTTTACAGTATGTCTTTATTTTTTTCCCTGCTTTTCGTGACTTCCAAATCATTTTTGTCTTTTTGCGTCTTTTACATTTTTGTCACATCCTAGTCTTTTACATTGTTTTCATCCTTTACATAGTCTTTTTTCCCTTTCCTGTGATTATTGTATTTCATGTTATTTTTTCTTTTTTTTGCATCTTTTATGTTGTTTTCATCCATTTGCATTTTAGACATAAATGAGAAACACAAATCACTGTCATTTGTTTCTTTCACTTTGACTCAGGAGTCAGCCTTTATATGGAAATGTTCATCATGAAAACATTTTTTACCATCTTACTTTGAGGATTTCATTGTCTTGATGCATAACATACCTGTCACACTTTTCACTTTTGTCTTTGCACAGACAAAATTCTGCATTCAGACGATAAACCAGCCTTTCACGGAAGTAATGATCCCGTACTGATTCGTCTGCCCTTGAAACATATTTAAAGGTGACCATCCATCTTGTGGGGAAATGATTCTGTTGTCCATTGTTGTAATATTGTTACATTGTGCGATATGCAGTTGCAAGATCAGCTGCCCTATCCTTTAATTTGCCACGCCATTTTAAAGCTGACACGGTTTGCCTGCTCGATGTTGGTTTCAGCTCAGTGGCTTTTTTGGCTGCAGTAGATGAAGGGTCTGCCAAATTCTATTACACGCTGAATAAACCAACGTGTTCACCTGTGAGCACTGAGCATTTTGGAGTCAGTGGGGTAATGGATACTGTAAAGTGTACTTCCACGGCCCCGACTTGGCTTCATTCTCTGGCTGTTACTGTAAGTATCTGCTTGTGTGTTTATGGGAGCACAGGAGAGAATCTGTTACAGTTTGTAGCAGAACTACAAAGCTATAACATGACCGACCAGCGTTTTTCGACTCTTAGCAATGTTGGCAGAGATTACCCCGAGATGAACGTCGTGTCATAGAATCTTACTTACATTTACTGTGAGTAAAACTTCTGGAAACCAAAGTCCTACCCAAAGACCACACAAAATTGCTAGCCCTTTGCCATGACAAAAGTTTTCAGTTCTCTGCATTCCCATTTTTCCGCTGTGAGGTCAAATGGAAGGTAATTATTTCTTTCGAGGGCATCATGCAAATAGGACTCAAGAGTTGGTATCAAGGGAAATTCATTGAAATACTGTAAACAGTGAGGAAGCAGTGTGTGGCTTGTCGGACCAGCCAGTGGAAATTAGGCCAATTATCTTTGTGGGCAGTGAGAAGAGGTAAACGCGTTGTTGGTTGGAAAGAGGCAATAGAGAAATCTTTGTAAGACACTTAAAACTTCACAAATAAAACCATAGAACAAGCCATTTTAAATCCTTTCCACATGTCTAAACTACTGCAAAATGACAGAGCATCTAGTGTGTGCAGAGGATTTAGGGCAGATGCAGATTGAGCAATAGGTAAAGGCCAAGATGGGTTGAGAAAACACAAACAAATGACCATTCTCCAAATCATCGATGCACTTGAATGATGGAAAATGTAAAAGCTGTAAATCTGCTTCTGGTTGTTTTTTTTCCTCTTTTATAGACTGTGCAAAAATAGCCTGGAAAAGAGACAAGTTGTGGCGTCCCCGGTGTAATCCACCCATGAAACCACAACATATTTTTACATATCTGTCTCAGATTTCACAAGCAACATGTGTTAATTACCAGAAATTATGTGGGTTTATTTTAAAACTCAAGTTCTGTGTTCAAGTTGTTATCCTTCCACTTTGTTTCAGGAAACTTGTTCTTGATTTTTAAGGAAAGACCAACCTTTCCAACAAATTTCACACTATTGATATTATTTAAACCGATTAATCTTTGATGAGTTAATCAATTGTAACATACATTTTACCAACAACGTGAAACAGTCCACTTCGTCTCCTTAATAGCCAGTCAGAAGGGCTGAAAATGTTGTAAATATCTGTGGAAGTAGGTTAATAAAATAATACCACATAAAAATCACATTAGAGCTAACATTATTATATGATAATAGTGTCTAATTTTTACCTTCTTCAATTCAGTTACATTCATATAGCACCAGTCATAATCCAACATTAACTCTGGGTGCTTCACAATTCAAGGCCAAACCCTCAAAAACTACACGAAGGGCAAACCCAGCAGAACTTTCGAGAGCAAGTCTAGGGTGTAAAAACCTCCAGAAGCAGGCCTCTGAATCGGCAGCTGCCTCGACCGGTTCGGTTTAGGGGACACAGGAGAGACAAAAGACAAGAGTAGAAATAGCATAACAAACTACACAGACACTGGATGACGAGGACAAACACTGGACATTTGACAAAGAGAGGCCTCAATTAAAGTCAGTTTTCCCATTATCTTTTCTCCATGCATCAGAGAAATTCCATTTTAATATTAAAATTTTCAGAACATAAGTGGCTTTTGTACATATCTTTTGGTTTCAGCATTTACTTGGGTAATTTGAGGCGAAAATTGGCTTAAATCTGTAAATCATGTTCAGTTCTTCTACTGTAATGAATGAGACACTCATCCTCTCTGCTCCAAAAGTGGGTGAGACAAAGCAGAAAGCATGTGATACTGAAACGAAAGATCAGTCTCTGGTGAACACTCTTGTTCTTCAGCACCTTTGATTAGATTAGACTCAAAACTACAACATACTCACTTTGACTGAAAATAACAGCTCCAAAGATGAAAAATTCACATAGTAATAAAATGCTTCAACCTAGTTTTTTATGATTAGTCTGATCTTCAGTTCCAGGTTTAGTAATTAACTTCTTTGAGTCTGATGATCAGTAATCTATTTAGTTAAATATTTATTATTTGGGCATGCATGTAGACATTGAATAGTTATCTCATTTCTAACTACATAGTATTCAGAGCACAAACGTTCACCAAAGCAGCTTGGTTTCCCCAGTGTAGAAACTATGTGGACACTCAAGTACTGTTCCTCTGATGGACACCAGATGGAACTATTTAGTCATTTACACTAATTAATTTACACCATCCTTTTAAACCAAATGTGAATTTTACACAAATCCTAGATCCACCCAGTGATTCAAATAATCACAAACCTCAAACCATCTTCTTCTTGGGCCGGTTCCTTCTTTTACTGAAGATTTTATAAAAAGGTGTACGGTTGTAGTGTCTCCCATGCAGACCCTGAAACTGATATTCTGCAGACGGACACCAGATGGAGTCATTTAGTCATTTACACTAATTCATTATAAGCTATTCCTGTTAAACCAGTGGTAAACTTTATAAAAATCTAGAAAAAATTGGTGTAAAAATTGTCTATCAGCTTTTTTTCTGCTCCAAATGATCAGTTTTATTTTAACCTTTAAAGACCCTGGTGTATTTCCAGAAGGAACTAATAATGAGCAAAATATGAAAAGTCAAGATATGTCACACATGGTTTAATTAAAACTGTATATGGAGAAGCCTGTGGCTTAAAAGTGCATCATTTATTTAATATCTGTTTATTTTTGCTTATTATTGTATCTGCTAATGTTAATAAGTTAACCCTAAAATGCTCTGTGTATCACATTTGATACACACATTTCTTAGACCTATTGCATCATGATATGGTGAAAACTTTGCTCAAAACCCTGTTGAATACAATCTGTTACTTGTCTTTTGCCCCCAGGTGGAGGTGAATTATGTTTAACGCCCACTGTGTCAAATATGAAACAAATGATAAAAAAAAAACATAGATGCAAATTATTTTTGTTTCTTTTAATTTAATTTTGTTAAAGGGGAAAATAAAGGCTTCAGATTCAAAGAAATCTGAATCTTATATGCATTATTTCTTGGGTCAGGCTTTATAAAGTTAAATTAGACATATTGTGAAAAGTAAGGGTAAATGTATTTTTCTATTGCTGAAATGGATCTGGGACCTCTAAAAATAATATTTAAGTACCAAAATTCTCACTTAGCGAAAAGACCCTCATACAGCTCTTTTTCAGATAACTAGACCTAGCCATTTAGATTTCTGGATATTTGTGATGTCGCAAGCATACACTCAGTGTTTTCATTCAGTCCTTAAGGATTTGTTAACCCTTTATCAGGCAAGGGACTGTGTATGGTAACTTTGACCAGCTTTATAAATGGCACCCTCATGTTTATATTTTGGAAAGTGCACTTATTTGTTTTCCTGACAATGTCTACATAAAAATGCCTTCCTTTTTTGGACTCACTGCAGTTTCTGTGCTTTCTTGTGCAAGTGTCACAAGTTCCATAAGACATATGTCTGACAGGTGACTTGGAAATAAATGTTCCTTCATCTTTATATGTGTATTTTTTTTGTACAATAATGTATCCACATATTATCTGGATTTTTTTTTACTCTGGGTGGGCATATAACCATCTATGGTAACTAATTTGTTACATGGTAACGGCATTGATTTGGAGCCTAAATGTGAAAGTTTAAAGAAAAAGGAAAAAAAGGAAAAAAAAACCACTCCAGGGTTGAACTTTTAAATTTCCAAGTATTTCAGCGAGTGCCCTATAAAGGATTAAAACCACCAGTAATATTTAAATCACTCTGATATCCTGAGATAAAGTGCCAAGGAGTCTACATGTTGGAAACCATGGAACAGACTGGAAACAACCTCGGTCAACAGCAGCTCATTTGTGCTTGAAGCAACAGACACCATTTGATCCAGGGCTGAAAACCAGGAATGTATGGACACTATAAAATGGTTATCTTGAATTAAAATTTTCAATACACTTTCTAGTGACATAGAACACTTAAATAAACTTGTAAACAGAGAACATATGTATCCTTCAAACAAATTAACCATACCGTACTGTAATCACACACAGAATAGACCCAGACAACGGATGTGAAATTAAGCTGCTGTTCAGTCACGTCTTTATCGCACTGGACATAATCTGCCTCTTGTTTTTTTCTACTTCCTCGAATAAGAATTTAGCAAGTAAGGCAGATGTGTCTAATCACTTGGGCTGCAGGCTGTTTTTGTCCCCTTAAATGCCGTCCAGGCTGCACTGATGGTGGGACGAGGGTTGTGGTTTTGAAGCGCGGGCCTGGTAGGAACAGCTGTCCTACAGCTGCCATCGCTCCTGCGTTTGGGAGTTGATGGGGGTGGGAGGGTTGAAAAACAGTCCCAAACCTCCTGGGTCAGAGCCCTGGTATGGCGGTCTCCCTGGCAACTGGAGCTGAGACTGTGTTGGTGTGTGTTTGCCTGTGCATGTGTGTACTGTAAGTGTGTGTGGCTGTGTATGAACAGGGGGAAGAGTCTGGCCAGTGAGAAACACAGGGTTAAGGCTACACTGTCGATCCTCACTTTATCAGCATCTCTTTTGATTCACTCACTATTGGCATTGACTGTTTCCCAGTGATATGGCCAAGATAGTTCACAGAGTGCCATTTCCTCCCCAAAACCAATAAACAACCACATTCAAACCTTCCTCAGATGATTAATATTCTGCCTTTCCCTCTATTTCTCTAACTGCTCACTAAGCTCAGCACAAGGGAATGTGAAGCTCCCCGAGCAGGGCAAGATGTTGAGAAAAAGGGGGAGGAAAGGAAAAGGCAGTAGGGAGGGAGGGAGGAAGATGACTGAAAAGACGAGAACGTGAGTTTAAGAAGAAAGAAGGGGGAGCAATGGCTAGAATGAGAAAAAAGCCAGGGGATGGAGAGGAGGAGAGGGAGGTCTCCTGAGATGGAAAAGAAGGGAGGACCCTGAATGAATAGGAGAGGGAAAGAGGATATATGGAGATACTTCTTTGGCTTTGGCCCCATCAAAATAGCAGTTGTCATGCTAACTCAACCCTCTTTCCTCTCTCTCTGTCTTACAGACTTTCTCTTTCACCTTCAGACCCAAAACTTTCACCACATATAGCCAGAATGTTGCTCATAGTAAGATTGAAACCTAACATATTTACTTTTTAACCAGGTAAAACTCATTATTCCATCTTTCGCTGACTTAAAAATCCATTCATTCCACCAGTTCTTCAATTTAAAGTTTCCATTCTGTCTATTTTTTTTATAACCACATTGCCTTTGCCCACTCTTTCCAACAAATATACTGTGTCAATGCAGTGGTTGCTCATTTTTGGCAATTATCATATACAGTGTATTCGCACACATAAACTTCAAATTATAGCGCCCACCAACCTTCTGTGCAAACACCTTCGACAAAACAGCCTGAGTTTGTGTCGGGTTTAGTGAGAAATACTGTACTGTCCATTACAATAAGCTCACAAGACAAAAGCACACTAACAGGTGTTAGCTGTGACACATAAGCAGTCACTGTATATTGGCTGATTAAAATGTGAGAGGAGTGTGTGTCTGTGTCTGTGTGTGAGTGTGAATGTGTTTATGGAGAGGGGCTTTTTTATTGACATCAGCACATACTTTGGTGCAAAAATGAATTTAAATGCAGTTCCTCGTGAGTTTTAAAACTATTTGGAAGGTGACACATTTATATCTAAATTAGTCTGCATTTGTATTGGTTTTGATGTAAATGTATGCATTGGCTGCAGGAAACATATTTAAGACATGCATCAGCAGCGCTTAAACTGTACTGCACTTGAGGGTATTTTTACTTTAAATTTCTGTAAGTATAATTTTCCAGGATGATTTGTGGCTTAACTGCTGTTCTTTTATTTGAAACTTTATAATAGGACAATCATTGTTTTTTGTTCATTTATTGATGGTGTATGTGGGGGGTGGTGTGGGGTGGTGTGGGGTGGGGGGTTAATGCCAGAGAATAATTATAATATGGCTTTGGTTACTAAAGATTAAAAAAATACAAAACATTTTTTTTAGCTGGGAATAAAAATTAATACTGCATTTAATACCAATGTCCTCCGTGGCAACACAACACACCTTTTATTGTGACTGACAGCACATAACATACTGAACCTATGGTCATATGCTAAATTATAATTAAAATAAAATGAAACAAAATAGTAAATAAAGCTAATGTACTTGGTTGAAATTAAAATAAATGTAAAGATTAATTTAGAATTATGTAGACAGTTCTATATTCAGTTTCAAATTTTTGTACAATGATCCAAGTTTATTTCTCTATTTTCTGTAGTGATGCACAATGTATCATCTGCGCACTCAGCAGCCAGTATGTCTCTCTACTCTTTTCTTTTGTCGCTCCTCTGTCCACTAACCCCAACCAGTCTGTATATTTTGGAATATGACTGGCGCTACACATATACAAGTGAATTGAATTAAACTGAATGTGCCATTGGCCATTATATAATTTGACCGAAAGCAGTGGCTGATCTGTTGTGTCACATAATTAAAAAAAAAAAAACATTTGCAGCATTAATTTCCTCTGCCGAGGAAGTTGTATTTTTGTAGACATTAGTTTATCTGTTTGTTCACAACATAACGCGAAATGTTATGAACTTGGATGAAATTTTCAGGATATGTCAGAAATGGCACCAAGACCAATCAAATAGATTATGGTACTAATCTGGGTCATTGTCTGGATTGAGAGGATTTTTTTATAGGATTCTTCACCATTTTCAACTAGGGCCAGTTTCAACATTTGTCATAACACCACAAATAACAGAAAATGTAGCCAAAGAAATAGGATAACACCATAATAGATTCTGGTCACAGTGATTCCAGAATGCTTATACTTAAAAGGGTTGAGGAAAAATAGCTACTTTAAGGTCGCAAATAAAGTTATAGACATGTAGCTGATACCAAACTGTAGTGCAAAGTCTGTTAATTCAGTAATGTGGCCACAGATTTGACTTATCTTCAACATTTTTGGAGCTAGATCCAAAATAAAACCACCATTATGGAAATATTATTTGTGGCTAATAATTATTGAACTGATAATAATATGTACAGTATTTGATTCCAAATGCTAATGGTAGGTTTTCATGTTCAAAGAATCCAATAAGGAGAGTCGGGTGCAATAACAAAATGGGGGAAATGAGCATAGGTTCAAATGATAATGGTCGGTTTTCACTCTGAAGAGAAACCGAGCTGCCTTGGCGGAGGTCTGCACTGTCTGAGCACTTTCTAGTTTTGAATACCTTTACAGATAGTGTGATGAAAAAGTGAAACACAGTTACCATCTAAATAAGAATTTCTTTAATTGTCTAGCAGGGTTTGGGAAATAACAACAAAATAACAAGTAAATTGAACATATCACCAGCGTCAACTTGTTATTACAGTTACCCAGCTTCCAATAAAGTAAATTTAATTTCTGATTAAGTATCATATTTTCATAGTGGATTAACTTGCTATCGCTTTATCCTGCTCAAAACTGCCATTTCTACCGTACAGTATGTCATCCTTGAAAACTTTGTTAATAGTTGACATTAGTGATGAATCATGAATCACATATATCAGTGGTACAGATAGTTGATCCTGTTTATTCTGCCTCTGACTGACCTTTAAAATACATCTTGTGTTTGGAGTACTTTGAACATATCTAAAATCCACTTGAACATTGACTGTCTTTGGCAACTCCTTGACACTTTGGAAGTGGATTTTTGCTGCAACTCGAGTGAAAATCATGAATGAGGATGCGAATGAATGGAGGTTTAAATCTGATTTGATGACTTTACAGTGCTACATGCTCGCTGGTCCCGACCAGGCCTTTATATGCAAACAGGTGGGGATAAAAAACAAAAGACAAAAAGAGAAATGAGTAGAATGTGATATTCTTCCTCTTGGTCACAAGTGGGCCAATTTTGATCAACCAGTGACGGGAAACACCAAACATAGTGGGGCTGGACATTGTTTCCATAGAAACAGACCTCATGCGAAAAGGTCACTGTCAGAGGTTTTTCTCAGAAAAAGGCAGTAGGATTATGAGGAGCGGGGGGGATTCAGACAAGAACAAAAAAAACTGTTTTATTATCCTTTTTATACATTTCTCCTTCCTCCAACCAATATTCTAACAATGGTAAAAAAATGTAGGATTTAAATAGCGCAATTACATGGCTGCGAATGGTGAGAGCCCCCTCTCGTTTTTATTATTATTTCTTTATTCTCTTTTGAAGTCAGGAATTGAAAAGGGAGAGTGGTCGACAGCCTGTGCGATGCCTGAGCTTTGTGTTTCGGTGTAGATACGTCGCCTGCCTGCCCCCTCAATCACTGGCAGCTCCTTCCTCTCTCCCCTCCCTCTCAAGTCATTTTAATTAAGTCAGTCTCACTGGCATGGTAGGCAAAGATAATTGGAGAGGGTTTTTGGATGCCATTTACTCTAAATGACGCCTGTTTCTTTCCATTCTCTCGCCTTTTCTCCTCTCCCACAGCTTCTCCTGCCACCCCTCCTGCTCCAGCTCCTCATCTCCTGGCAAAGAGTTACCTATCTTCCTTTCCCTTCCCTTTTCTCCGCTTCCATCTTATATTCAAACGTGAAATATGGATTAACCTCTTCTGTGTGGCTGAGGGGACGACTTCCTGTGAATTGCAAATTTTGGCCAACACTGCAATTTATTTGAAATGGCAAATCAGGCAAAGCAATTTACTGGAAATGAGGAGCTTCTTTGAACTTTCCTCCTTTGAAAAAGTTTGTTTTTTTTCTCATCGCATGGAGAGCATCTGCAGAGGGAATCTTATAGAAATGTCAATTTCTCACAGTAATGAAAAGTACAATTCTTACAAACAGAAGGCCTTTGATTAGAATCTTTATTTGTCTGAATGGGGTTTCAGGGAATACTTTGAAATCTTGGGGCATCAAAGGAATGGCATGTTGTCATGAGGTATAGAGTGGTTCCTGTATTACTCAGGTATGTTAGGATATGCAGTATAGGAAAATCAAGATCTGGTTCAAACATAAATTACAGTTCATTTTCAAAATTAAAAACTTATTTCTTTAATACACATTTTATTTCTTAATAGTGTATCATGTTTGTTAACTTTCACCAATGCCAAACATGAAACAAATTAACCATACATGAGCACATTCTATGGTACATACACATTAGACACCAGGGCAAGTCACATTATATCAAACTGTACAAGATCAGCCAATTCAGGTAGATCGGGTCGAGGGTCAGTGGACTGTTTTTATTCCATAGATATGAAATAACAGGCGCCTACTCATCTATCAGAAGGATCAAAAAATGTCCGCGGATGCCCAGTGGTAGTTAAGAGAGTCGAGTCTTAGCAGGAGGAGGCTGGGGTGGTTAGGACTGTACCTACAAGACCCAAGACTTCCAACTAAAAGACCCGTTTTCACATACATATTTCTTTTTTGTGTGGGTTATTTGTCTTTCCCTCACCCTGACCCCTTGACCCTAATCATAACATAGTAGTTTTATTCCGGATCTGAATGAAACCGACTGTGGCCACTTTTTCACCAGCTTTCTGTACACATTAATTTGACATGTATTGATGATAATAGCCCACTGTACCTACTAGCAGGTGCAGTAGATGCCCAGTACTCCATATGTTGGGGACTAATAACGGCCATTCAGTCGAATAATAACATCTGAAGCAGGTGTCAGGAAGCTTCTATTCAGTCGTGTATTCATTGGATTGGATGAAATCTGCTTCCAGTTTTTCTGCTTCTTTTCTCTCATACACTGTTCAGGTTAAATTTGACCCATTTTGACAGTTGAGAACAGTTCAAACCCTAAAACACATTTCTTTAGCCTGACATTTTTATTTTTTTTATTGTTTTATTATACATTTTTTGTGTTGTAGTATTTTATTGTATCTTATTGCTTTTATTGTTTTATTGCTGCTTGTCATTTTAAATTATGTTTTTATGTGTTTTATATTTCTTACTTGTACTCTTAGTAAAGTTTTGCTAATGTCGTCCAAATGTACAGCACTTTGGCCTGTTTGGAATTTAAAGGGCCTCATAAATAAAGTTGGTATGATATGGTATGGTATTTGCCAACTTGACTTTTCCTAAAGTGACCCAAAATTATATTTCTCATGTGTTTTATTGAGGTAAAACAGCCTGAAGTCAAATTGCAATTTAAGTTCATTGTGTAAACCAAATTAGGAAAGTGCAGTAAATATGAAGCAAAAAAATGTAATTTATTCCGAGACCATCTGGCTGACCCCAATAATTAGTTGATCAAAACGCCATATATAGATGCCGTTTGCATGTGGCAGCCTTAAAAAACGTTGGAATAATTTGTTCTCAGACATATTCATATTTTTATTCCTACTTATCTACATTGGTAATCACTTTTGGAAGAGATTGATCAAAAAAGTTTTGAGAAGCTATAGACGCTATCAATTAAGAATAAATTACATTTTCACAATCATTTCTTGAGAAGAGGGGGAAAAATTATGGGCAATAGTGTACATTAAACTATAATAAACCCCACAGTTACAGAATGTTTTTACTGTTTTAATTTTCAATCAAAATCATGATAGCTGTTATGCTTTTCCCCCAAAAATCGAGAGGTGCAAGATCTCATAAATGCACTCTTTCCTACAAAATGAACAATTTATCACTCATTTGTAAATGCCAGCGAGGTTATTGATACAGTCTAAATACATCTGCGGTTCAAATTTTGACACACATACACTACACACTTATTTTTGGAGATTTTTGGCCCATTGGTTATGTTGGGAACATTCTGTAAAGGGGCAGAAAATGAAAAATATGTGTAGAGGTTAATAATTCATGAACCAAAAGTACAGTTCTTAGAGACAAAACGCCTTTAATTAGCATCTTTCTTTGTCTTAATGGGGTTTCAGGGAATGCTTTGGAATCTCTGGGCATCAATGAAACGACATGCTGTCATGAGACACAGTGGTTTTCTACATTACTCACATATGTCAGGAGTTATACAGAAATGAAGTCAATATGCAAGGTGCACGGTTTGTGCTTATTGATTGCTTCGGTTCAAATTTATATTGCATTTCACTTCCTGTTTGTCGGATAACATATTGTAACAAGTGCCTGATACTTGATTGATTGAACACAGTGAAAGGTGGAAGTACACGTGTCCATACTAATCCATTTTAGCAGCACCACCTATGTTTCAATGGGCCATGCTGCTTGTCAACCGTATGGGATTTGTCAGTGTGTGTGAGTGTTAAGTGTGCATGTGGGGCTCCCTCTATCAATCAGGTAGGGCCAGGCCCTACTGCTGAAAGGGGGCTACAGCGGGCCACCCATCCAGTCAGGCGCTCTGGGGAGATCCAATGTCCTTAGTGCTTTAATGTGCTCCAGATGTCCCTTCAAGCTGAGAGAAAGGGAGGGGGCAGAGGGAGACAGAAAGAATGGGAGGCTGGAGTAGCTTAAAGCAGACCTCAATCTGGCTTGCGGGCTGCAGTCGTGGTTTGTTGAATGTTCTCTTTAGGGAGGTTGTTGTTGATGCACCTGCAGTTTTCTGTTTTTTTGGCAGACATGGAGTCAGTTCATCATTCGAACATGACGAATGGGGATTTTTGGTCTTACAAAAGCAATGTGTCATGTTGTTGTCATGCTCCCTGACTGATGCGGCTCTGCTTTCTTTGTCTGAGTCATTTCTCATCCTCAGTTGATGACTCCTCTTGACGTCTGACATTCTTACTCACTCTTTTCCTCTGATATTTTCCTCTGCACCTCCACCATGACTTTGCCCTCCCTGTGGCCCTTTTTCCTTTCCCATGTCCACACCACAGTGATTGCACTTTGGACATTTTTGCCAGTTTTTATTTAGTTTATTGTCTTTCAGTTTGGTTTGAAATTTTTAAATTTAATTTTACTAAGTTTTTTGAATCTAGGAGATGTTTTATTTTTGTATTTTGAAGAATTGACTGATTTTACTGTTGTTTTGATTTTGTTTAAGATTCTCATATATACAGACCGCTCACGCTGATTGACCATCCATGTCTCTGTCAGCAAAATTCTGTTAAAACTGCTGCACTGATGTTCATGAAACTTGGTTGGAGGTTAGTGCATGGGCCAAGGATGAACCCTTGAAATATGGGTGCAGATCTATAAAAAAGGTGCTGAGGCTGGAATTTTACTCCCTTTAACAACAGGGAGCCAAAAAAATAACTCACATGCAGGAGAAACAGACAAAAAAGTGACAAATTAGAAGAGTCAGTTACGCTAACCACTGGCACTGTCGTCAAAAAGAAACAAAAAAAGCATAAAAAATGTCAAAGGTTTCCATGCACAGTGTTTTTTCAACATTGTACAGTAGATTAATATTAAAGGCAACCAAACTGAAAGAATATGTATAGAATTATGTAGTAAATAAACCACTCAGTTAAACCACTCAGAACATGTTTAGATTGTTCAAAGTAGCCTCATTTAACTTGATGACAGCTTTGCACATTCATGACATTCACAAGGTAGTGAACTGAAAACTTTCCAGGTGAGTTAATTTGCCTCATTTCTTGCCTTCTTAAGGCATACGCACAGTAGGCCCAATTAACTCATGCCAAAGCACGATTGCCCCCACTTCCCTGCTGGTCTGCACTCACACTGACCCAGGTCTAAGTGCACTGAGGCAGTCATTAAAACCGTCGAATGCTATCTAAGGTGCTCTACATTGGTGCTTTCTGAGGCTTATGATTCTAATAAACATATCCTATGCAGCAGAAGTAGGTCTTGGACTTCATTTACTGGCACTGGTCAGAATCAGAAAAACTTTGTTTGCAGCCACCCAGTCCATTTTGAATCTGCAAAAAATAGACAAAAACAAGCAAACATTGGCACAATACTGGTAATATGCCTGCAACAGTTAAACCAACAGCCTGCAGTTTTCTGAGGTGCAAAAAGCCAGTTCAGAATGGTGCAAAATTAGGAACCAATTTACAGCAATAGAAATAAAAGAAAGAAAGAAAGAAAGAACTGCAGTGGCATCATTTAGAAACATCATTATAGCTGATGGGTTTGTCGACTGCACTTGAGCCATTCAGAGTTCTTGAAATTTTTCAGAATGGCTGACCTTTTCTTAAAATAATTATGGACTGTCTTTTCTCTTTACATAAATGTGTCTTTGCATGATATACATTTGTACAGTAGTTGCCATAGCACTAACAGGGCTATTGACTTTAACCACAAGACAACTGATGGTCTGAACCATTCACTCTCCTGTGAATTGAACACTGTTCCAGGTGATGACCTCAAACCTGAAATAAAGAATGCAAAGCTGTCATCAGAGCTAAATGTGATGACTTTGGACAATGTAAAATATGTTTGGAATTGTTTAATGCTTCTTTACTACACAGTTTCATACACGTTCTTTCACACTGGGGCTGTCTTCTGTATTAATGCACAATATTGAAAATTAAAAAATGATCAGCTGTGAACAGGTTAGACAGAGATTACATGCCAAATACAAAAATTGTATATCATATACAGTATCAACTACTGGTACTGACAACAAAGAGGAAAACAAAGAGCATAATTTATGGAGTCTTTAATAATGCTGTGGAACCTGAACCTCTGTGTTTCCGAGACTGAAAGCTAAACAGGGCAGAAAGAACACTTCTGATTTATACAAACTGCTGTTTATTAAATGTCTCATATTGTCAGAGGTGAGTAAACTAAATCAGACTCAAGTAAAAGTATTGTTACATTACTATCATCGTGTAGGCGTACTCATAAGCATAAGTGCTAGAGTGAGAGTAAAAAAGTATCCCGTAATAAACTACTGAAGTAGTGAGTAACTTCATAACATGGAATTTATTACAGTGTAATTTATTTTGATAATAATTATTTTGATCACTACTGGTTATTTTCTTGATTCTGTTTATTATTTTGTTTATTGTTTTACATTATTATTGTCTTTTACTCATTTTTTTTTGCTTATTTTGTTTTTGTTTAGTTTTTGTTGCTTATTTTTTTCATTTTTCTTAACTTGATTATTTTGCTAATTTTTGCTTATTTGGTTGATAATTTTGTTCATTTTATTGTTCATGTTAATTTACTTGTGTCCATTTGTGCTTATTACGGTATGTTTTATTTTCATTATTTCCTTCTCTACTTCCTTTAGTTTTATTAATTTTCTTGATTATCTTGTTCATTTTATGCTCCTTTTTTGTTTTTTTTTTTGTGAAAATTCTGCTCATGTTGTTGCTTAATTTATTCATTTTGTTCATTTATGTTTTTTTTGTTTTTTTTTTCATTTCAACTTTCTTTACTCCTACTCATTGAGCTCTGGTCAAATGTACTGTAACTGGGTCGAATTACATTTTTTTTCATCCCGCATGTAACTGAGTAAGAGTAAAAAGATTCTCCAAAGTAGCTACTTTAAGAAGCTACTCACACTAAATGTGATGGAGTAAATATACTTGAATACTACCCACCACTGCATATTGCACACCTGAACCATTAACATCGGGGGGACATGAGGGTGATTTTTAACTACACTTCTATTTTGTGTGAGTCGCTGTGATAATGGCCATTTTTGCTGTTGTCTTAGTGTTTATGAAAATTCGTTGCAAGTTTTTCTTGTTGTGGAAGTTTCTTGTACACAGTCTGAAACTAGCTCTCCTCCTTGCTTTTCTGAACAACTTTCTTTTTTACTTTCTGTTCTGTATTCACCACATTCACCTCGCAGGGTCCCTTCCTCTCCTCTCCCTCCTCTACCTCTGCTGCCCACCTCTCCGCCTGTCTTCCCCTGTCACACATACCTACACGCCTCTCCCCTCAGCATTTCAGAAGGAAATTTAATATGGGTTTGTTTGGTGTTTCCAAGAATTCCATTTGGCTGCCGGCTCTCTTTGCCCCCCGACACTAAAACAAACACAGCCTGTCCAGCCAAGAGCAGCAAACACCAACGGTGTTGGCCTCATTATTTGGTCTTCGCATTTTCGATGACTCTGGCTCCATTTCGTCTTCTGTTTGTTCCCTTCTGATTTCTATTCTGGATACCTTTATATAGCTTACTGCATGTAAATATGCAGGAATATGTTTGATATTTAAAACTATTTTCTAAGGGCATCCAGTGTCATTCAGTTAGTAACACTGACCCAATTAGAGGTCCTCTAAAATCATATTCAATAAGTAGTATTTAATATAATATATTTTGTGCCAGAACAGTGTTTATCAGTTTTTTTTCCATTTCCCTGGAAAAGACAGAGTCATTCTTCACTCGGGGGTTTATATTTATTTTGTGTCATATGAAACAATATCTTTTTTAGAGATGTGCACATGTCTTGGATGTTTATTTCAACGGGAAATGACAGGAAATATGTATGTTCACAGTAAACATACAGAAAATCGCAACTAAATGGCTTCTATAGGCAAAACAAGAAATGACACGTTGATTGAAACCTGGTGCAAAATAATGTGGACTAGTGCAGTAAATCTCATGACAAGACGTGATTGGTACAAAGAAGAGTCACACTAAATGATTTCCACTTGGCTTTTTCTGAAAGGTTTTTATTTCTTTTTACACTTTTTTTACACCACAGTATTATCTTGTCCCTGAAACTAAGAAATGCACATGCCCAGTAGAATAAGTAGACTAAAACATCAACCACAACAGTGACGGCCTCACTGGACTCCCACCCTTATACATACATATGCAAAAAAAAATAAAAAATCACTCCATGAGGTGTTTCACAGCGACTTTGGATTTAGTTCTATCAAAGACAGGAGCCAGAAATAAGGCATGTGCATTATTCTTTTCTATACCTGTGTCATGGACAGAATTGGGACTACGTAAGTCAGTCACTCACACCAAAATATGGCACAACTCATTATTGTGTTTCTTTGTAGTTTTATAAGTTATAGAAGTAGATGTAGATTGGAGTATTGATGCCGATGGAGGTCTCCTTTCATTGAGCAGCCCTCTAGTCATATTGTTTAACTTTTATTAATCTACACCCATTTATCTACAATGTTCTCTTAATGCTGACACAGCTGGCATTGCATCATTTTTATTTTATTATATGGCTCTGATGATTTCTTTGCGGGTGACTACCTCATGATTGTTTAAAGTTGTCATCAAAGCTAAATGTGGCTACAATCTAAAATATGTAACATGTTCTAGGCTGTTTAACACTTTTTTAGTTATTACATAATCCCATATGTGTTCTTTCACAGTTTGGATGTCTTCAGGATTAATGTACAGTGTCGAAAATAGTACAAATAAGGAAAACATTAAAGGAGAAGATGTGTCCAAGCTCTTTAGCAGTGTAATTAATGTTTGACTACAGACTGCATATGTGATGTTTATGTGAGGGAATTTTGAAGCTAATTTCATTGGGTTTATTTTAGGGTTGCAAAAAGTATTTTGATGAAGCCAAAGTTTAGGTTTGTTTTGACAAAAGTTGGTGTCATCATTGCTAAATTGATATAATTAATAAATCTTATACCGGTAAGTACTTTTATAAATATCGTTTTTTTCCTTTTTCTTTGCATGAAAAATGGCCAGCTTCACATTTTGACTATGACAACCAGATTTCATGCAAATATCCTTAATAATGTCTATGCTATTCCTCAATCACATGTAAATAACACACTACTTACTGCAGGTGTATTCAGGCCATGCCACCTACATGCACTGTACATTCCTCCATCACATGTACAGATGATTTCTAGAGCCCTGAAGATTTTGCACAGGCATGAACAGGCATATAAATTGTTCTTAAATAGCTATCTTAAATAGTTATACATAGTCAGACTAGCCAAACAACTGGAATTGTCTTCAAAGTATTTTGATTCACAGAAATTCAATTGATGTGCAAGAGGCAGAAAAAACAGCATCACATTTGAAGCAGCTAGCAGTACAAAAAGTAGCCTTGAATTGGTGAATTGGTGCCAGTTATACCTTACATTTAGTATCTAACTTATCAGCTAACTACCTACTGTAGAAAGACTTTTTCATGTGATATTTGCAAATTAAACATTAATATCATACATCAAATATATGTACCATAATATCATCAAAACTTACTTCACTGTATGTAGTTCACAGGCTCAAATGTGTGGCTTCTGTAGCCTTGTGCTCTGGGCTCTAAAATGTAGCCTCAGTAGTCCAGGGTTCCTGAAATCATCTGTACATGTGATGGAGGAATGTACAATGCATGCATGGGGTGTGGCCTGAATACTCCTGCAGTAAGCAGTATTCCATGCATAGCATAGATACATACTAAAATACATTTTCCCAACGATATTTGAAATCCCTGTTAAGGGCCAACCTTCAATCCCCAGCTTAACTTCTTCTGGAAAGTTTCTGGAAATGTGCTGGAAATTTTCTGCTCCTTTGCAACCCTACCAGTACTTTATTTTGTGTTATGAAGTTACAGTCTGTGGGAACAGTCATGTTTTACTCAAATAGGGGGTATGTCCTTGTCATGTGTCTAAGGTGTTCTATACACAGTTCAAACTGTAGAATGTTACAGAATAATCTTCTAGATAGAAGTCACAACACGATTTTCAGATCAATCTTTTTTTTTGTCATTTTTTGAAAGATTAATTTTTGGGAATATTACCTTCATTGGATAGATACGGTGGGGACTGGTAATGTCATGAGGGGCTGCAGGTCACATTTGATCCTGGGCCTCTGCGATTATGCTGGAGTCATGTGGATGCACACTACCAGGAAAGCCACTGAGGTGCCTCCAATCAAATCTTTTTATAATAGTAAATCCTATGAAGTTATTGATTTCTTTGGTAATTGTTCATATACAGGTCCTTCTCAAAAAATTTGCATATTGTGATAAAGTTCATTATTTTCTGTAATGTACTGATAAACATTAGACTTTCATATATTTTAG
>JAQQAE010001153.1:0-26980 GCA_029823295.1 Pseudamia nigra
GCTGAACACTGACTACTTTTCATTGTGTCAAAGTGTCATTTCTTCAGTGTTGTCCCATGAAAAGATACAATTAAATACCTGCAGAAATGTGGGGGGTGTACTCACTTTTGTGAGATACTGTCAGTCACTAGATCTCATATCTTCTGTCCAAAATGGATTAAGTGCAGAGATCGACACTTGACAAACTGAAAAGTTTGTTTTTGTGTGTCCTGGTGCCATCATGTTTGAGAAATGCTAAAACAACAGACCAAGATGTCTCAAGCTTTTGCACAGTACAGGAAAATATACCGTATTTTCGGCACAATAAGGCGCACATAAAATCCTTTAATTTTCTCAAAAATTGACAGTGCGCCTTATAATACAGAGCGCCTTATGTATGGATTAATTCTGGTTTGTGCTTACTGACCTCAAACTGATTTTACTGTATGTGGTACACGGCGCTCAAAAATCTGTCAAAATGTTTTAATACGACTTTGGTAAGTTACGAAGTCGCACCACTTGTAGGAACATTACGGTAATTAGGAGCCTTGCAGAGTGACACGTACTGTGCCGTACGTACAGTATCACTCCGAGAGTGATACGGCCGTATGTGTTACGTACGTGTTCCATACGTGACGTGACATGTCATGGTTGTACATGATGTGTCCACTTGCGGAGTGATACCGGTACGAAGCGACCCAGAGACATGTTTACGAAGCAGATTTCAAACTCACCAAGCAGAGGCAGAGAAACAACCCAGAGCCCACCATCACTCCGGGTGGATTAACCAAAGAACTCCTACTGCCAGACACTAGCGCCAACAGGCCATCCAAAGCCAAACTGCGAGCCGGGAGCACCGGATGACAGAAGGCAAACACACACACACCAAGACACGGATGAAACGCCGGGCGAGCCACACCACCACCCGCCAATGGACCGCGGAGGCACGCAAGTGCCGTCCGAGCCCCCACAAAAGCCGGAACGACCACCGAACAGCCAAGCAACAGCAAGGAGACCGACCCAGACAATGACGAGAGGGATCCGGACCCACCCGACGCCGAAACCGCCAAACTGCCAAACAAAGACACGAAGAACACAATGGACCCGCGGGAGAGCAATGAACCAAAAAAAGTGGGTGTATTGTATTATTTTGTATTTTATGTGTTACAACTGAACAATGTAGAGAGTTATTGTGAATGAGTTGAATAGAGTTTGACTTATCGAACGTCGCTTAATGCGCCTTATAATCCGGTGTGCCTTATGTATGGAAAAAGATCATAAATAGATTGTTTATTGATATTGAGCCTTATAATGTGGTGCGCCTTATGGAGCGGAAAATACGGTAAATGTAAACAGCATGTATATTTAGTTGTTTACTTTTTTTTTTTTTCCAAGGATGATGAACATCATTTGTCGATCTATCTTGTAAACTACTGATGAGGTGGTTTAAATCACTCTACTGACTATGTGCTTTACAAACTGACTTAAATTTAGAATTGCATTTTAGCCTGTATTGATAGTGACAGTGAGAGACAGGAAATGGGGGAGAGGAGTGGCATGCAGCGGGGGGCTGTGGGCTGGATTCGAGCCTGGGCTGAGGTTAGCTCAGAGTCATGCGTTTGCGTATAAGGGTAAAGAATAACCTAAAATCAACAGTAGTCAACATTAAAACATCATATTCATATGAAGCTTAAAGCTGAGTGTAAGTATCGACACTTACACATCTATCTGGGTGACATACTGCCTCATCTCCCTCACTGCGACATCCAGTCGGCTGTACAGGTAAATGTAGGCGTCCTGGGTCTCTGTGTCTTCCTGTTTGAGCAGGAAGCTCAAGCCGCCTTCCACTAGGCCACTGCGCCTACCGTCCACACTGCTATCGCCTCCGTCCACCATCACCTCTCCGTTGCCGTCGGACTCATCTCCTTCCAGGCCGCTGCACGTCCAGGATGGAGCTCCCATGCTGGTGACACAGTGCTGGGTGTGGGACATGGGGTTCAACTGGGCTACAAGAGGAGAAGAGATGAGAGAAGAAAACCAAATGATAAACATGACGAACATATATTAGCAGCAGGTGGTTGAAATAGAACTTACAGTTTGATTTGCATATCAAACCCAGATGTTTAAAAACTATGAAGTTACGCTTGTCTGTTCTCCATTTGAACTTGAAAGGACACTTAAGTGAGAGCAGGATGCACAACTGTTTTCTTGGGTTTACTGCCAAATGAAGCTACAATAATCAGCAACAGAGACATGACTGCAGACAGAGTAAATGCAACAAGTACTATAAATACTGTGGTGAAACTGAGAATTTAAAAACATTCTATGAAGTCTTATAAAAGTCATGTTCTTCTTCTTCTTCTCCTTTTGGCTGCCCCCCTCAGGGGTCGCGTTAATGTGCTGAAAAAGGACATTTCCCATCACATCACATCAAAACAAAGTTTTTTTTTCTGTATTTAATGCAAAAATACTGGAAACTTTCATGGGAGAAAACATCATCTCTCCGTTTGTTATCTGAGTCGAGCACTCTCTGAAAGAATCCCTGCAGTACAACTGTGAGGCAGATGTGTGAATGGCAGCTGGTCTAGAGGAAAGATGAAGACCAGGCATCCTGGAAAAATGCAAGCAAAGCCAGCAGTCTGCCGTCTAGACGGCTGCTTGGCATTTTCATCTTTCTGAGGGGGAACAGCTTCATTAATATCCAGCTACATTATAATGTAGTGAAGCCACATAGATGCAAAGTAGGATGCTTCATTCCGTCGGGGGGTCATTAGTGTCTGGAAATGATTCCTCCCCATCGCTGCTTTTTATATTTTCTTTCAGGTCTTTTTTATGCGAGTGTTTGACGTGCATTCCTGCACTGCTGACATCATTCAGTCACTTCTCATGTCAAATCATGACAACGGCCTGAGGCTAATGGAGTCTTAATGGAAAACCACTCATTCCGTTTACTATGGGAATCCCCGTTGAGACTTTATGGCTACTGGATGACTTTACTGTCTTTATGATGTGGGATTTAAATGGTCACTGAGGGTAATTATTCCAAATGTCACTGAGCTGCCGTAAAGAGGGTTACGCTGTTTCATTATGAAGTAGAGGTCTTGCTCACGTGAACTGCAGATATGTCAAAGTGATGGCACTCACACTGCGTGGTCACAGCAGTGTTTCCTCCAAAACACGTTTTACATTCTCAAGTATTGCATTAAGAAAGGTTGATGGAATTGTCAAAATTCAAAAGGTTTTTCTTATGGTAGTGAGAATGTTTTACACTGTAAAACTGTATAATTTATAGTTTTCAAAAAGGAGTGAATGCAGCATTTTCTGAACAACATGATATAACAAACATTTAATTCACATGACAGAGCAGCTGTTTCCACTTCTGCAGTAGAAGAAGCTCTTTAATGTTGTGCCAAAAACTGATGGCATTGTTGTTTTTAAAGTCTACAGCTGCTTTTGTCCGGGTCAATTATAATGTGCAAATATGCACAAGTTGTTTCTTTGTCTTTGGAAACTTTCTGTTGTGAAACCTTTCTTGTAAGTGAGAATTAGCACTGAGGATCAATGTGTTTGCAGTTGATTACAGATGAATGTTTGTGTTTGGTGAAATCTGATGTTTCGATTTAGAGTCTTTTGCCAATATCTGTATGCCCTCATTATTTTACCTATTTTGTTACCTAAGTTATAACCAATAAAGTCTTTAAACCAATGGAAATATGTGCAGCACTTTTAAGTTTTTGGCCAACAGTCATGATCAACAACAAAGCTTTTAGAAGCAACAGGTACATGCGGACTGATGATTAGAGCAAATCATCAAACTCGTGCATGAAAAAAAAACAAAAAAAAAAAAAAATCACAGCTGAATTGTGATCCTCTATTTTTTCAATTCTGTTCACTGCGAACCAGTTCATGGAATCATATAGTACTGTGCAAAGGCTTTAGGTTGACTTGTGTTTATTGTTCAGTGGACTATAGTGACCACACACATGTACAATAGAACCAGAACACACAGGAAATATAAAAACAAATATTTCAGCTTCTCTACAATGAAGCGTCAGATATTGAGTGCCACCTCCCTATGAACTTAAAATGTTTTGAACTGTATGGGTCTATAAATATGAGGCCGAGCTCACTGAAACCAGCTTAAATCCAGCTACGCATGTCAAATGATTGTTACTTTTTGGATTTTTTTTTTTTTTGCCACAAATATGTTTGTTAAAGGCATTTAGTTCTGATTTGTATGTGTTTACACTGTGCAAATTTTCTGTATTTTTACTTAGAATCCTACAAAAACAACAAACTAAAGGTGGATATTTGCAAGTACTGCTCCCATAATAATTTCCGCATTATGTTGCTGTGTTTTTGTGCATGTGTGGTCATTATAAATGAAGATAAGACAACAAACCCAAGGTGGGTTAAGACTTTGCACAGTACTGTACATGTCTTTATGTGTTTTTTTGTTTATTAGTTTGTTTTTACTGCTTTGGAACATATTAAAAATTTGCTTTACAATAGAAAACATGGCTTGTGTGTGTTTCGTCTACCTTGATCAGGGTCCATGCCAAACAGGGAGTTCTTGCGTCCAAATCTGATACTAAAAGTCCTGCCAGCGGACGTCGTGCTCTTTGGGTAAGACACTTGCATCAAGTTGATGTGACAGTTGGTGGGAACAAAGTCCATGCAGCCGAGTGAGTGAGGACGAACGCCGGCCTGCCTGAAGGAGGGCCACACCTTGTTCCTCAGCTCCTGAGCAAACTAGGAGATGATGGATGAACAAGGGAGACGAGGAAACAAAAAATGAATGTACAAGCTGCATGATTGTCAGCTGTAACATCTGTCGTGTGAAATGGCTTCTTTAATGACCATCAAAGCATGGTCAATGCAGCACAAAATATAAGTCAAGACAAAACATCATAAATACTAACAGATTAAGGAATAATGTTAAATGTGTTGATGTTCGTCTGTTCTGTGACCTGAAACTTGCCTTGGGTGTGATATAATATATCTTGTTTGCTTCTACTGTAAAGGAAAGATGCAGAGGCTAATTTGATAATGAGTGGCATCATGTCTCAACATTCCTCCACCAAACAGTAAGTAGAAAATGTACAGAGCGTATAATACCTGCTCATAACTTCTGATGCGCCGCCGGATACTCTCCAGCTTGGTGTCACAGATTTGTCTGAACTCGTATTGAGGCATTGTAACTACTCGGTCGCTCTGGGAGATGAGCTGGCTGCAGTTATGCACAAAGAGGCTGTCGTCACCACAAAACGCCTCCAGGATCTGCAGACACAAGAAAAGCGGGTAAGGATGGATCACAGCTATAATAAAAGCTTAAAAACTGGGTTTAAGTCTCTGAAAGTGAAAACAGCCACAATGTTTTTCCTCCAGCTCGGCATGCAGCTTTTCAATACTAAAAACTGAAACAGAAATGAGGCCAAAGATCTTTTCTTTCATTGTTTTTAAGTCCTGTCATAATAATAGAAGTGGAACAAGTAGAAAAAGTGGTCAGTAGCCAATTTAGGAGCTTCACTTACACATGAAACATGATGTTTTACAGGCTCACACTAATATTCTTTGCTCAAGGGCATCTTACTGTATCTTCTTACTTGTGCTGTATTATAATAAGCTACCCTGACAGAAAAATCATACCTTGTCATCATTGCATTACAAACATTGAAGTCGTGCAGATTAATAACAGAACACAAAACGCATTATGTGGCAAAAATGGCATAATTAATTTATCAGTCCTTATTATGTGAATGCAGCGTCTTGACAGAATAAAGGCTCAAATGACAGGATTTTGAAGGCCTAAAGGTCACATGTCAGATTGTGTCAGTGGATGAACTTGGTGAATGTCTAGTTCTTGTTCTACTTCTATAAGTTTAAACTTTAAAAAATATATCCAGAAATGAATGTTCTGTGTAAGTGGTTGAGAATTTTTGTGCAAACTGTGCAAAATAAACTAATAAATAAAGTACTGTACTATCATGAACAGAGATGCAGGCCTTACAGATGTTTATTTGTGGACATACTGTCAGCTTTTTAAACTTCATCTTTCTGTAGGTGTACCTTAGCAGTGAGGCTGAAGCAGCCTTTGGGCTCCACAATCTTCTCCAGGACATGACTCCTAATGCCTGCAGTGCTGACGTACTCATAGACCACACCGTGCTCCAGGTGGACGTTATCTACTGTTAGACTGACTAAAGGCAGCTCATTGCACAGAGACAGTCTGGCCAGTCGGTAATCTGTAGAATAAAAAAGTTAGCATACACGTGAATAAAAATGTGCCACATCAACAGAGGTGATGCAGTAATACCAACAATTCAAGAGTGTCTTTCAAATCGGACTGTAAACTCCTCGGGATGGCTCAAGATAGAGAATGGGATTATAAATCCTCATGTCCACTTGTGTCAAAAGTCCTCTATCAGTACTGAAGGGAAAACGGGCCATGTGGTGAAGACTAGATGAAATCCTTTGAAATAAACTATAGTGTGCACGTGTCACTTTTAGACAGACATTTCCATATTTATACAAAATAACACACTGCTAAACCCACATTACACTGACTCAGTAAGCGGCTGACCTAATTCAAAGGTTCTCTGAAATTCCCAATATAGGCAGCACATAAAGATCTGATGTAATGGTTTCTACAGTATTTTTTCCCCCCATCAAATCTGTGTCTATGCACACGGGATAGATACATTAACATTAAGGAAGAAGGTGACATTAAATTGATACTAATTTAAAAATTAAGGCAAAAAGTAAAGCATAATGCAATAGGACAGTGAGAATTTTACTAAAAATTAAGAAAAAAATAATCAGGAAAAAGAAGCAACGTATGAAGTAAAAGGTACAAAATAGTAAGGTACTGTACATGAATGACAGTGAACAATCATGAAGTTGCTAAGAAAGGCACAAAAAAAGAAGAAAAAAAAAACAAAATTATAAAGTAAATGAACCGAATTAGATGAAAGAAAAACGCACAAAAATAAACCAGAAAGTCAAGAAAATGCTTAAAGAAAGAACAAAAACAACAAAACCTTGTGTGGTTGATTTAAAAATTTTTAACACATTATCAACAAGTAACAAAAGCATGATTAGGATTGTATTTTACTAAACTGACTTGCCTTGATGTTCATAATTTAACCATTTTGACCCATTACCTTGCTTAAAATAAGTTACATTATTTTAAAGACTGTCTGGAGGTAGCACAGGCTACAAATGTCATGACCCTGTTTTTTTTTTTTTTTTTCAAATAATTCATGCCTAAAAGGGTTAATTTCAGTTTTTTCTAACTTGATTACTACGAATGTTGGAATATGGAGTATGAATAGGTCTGTGTGTACGAGACTACAGAACTGTGCTAAACAAGAATGTACATTTTTCCTGAAAAGTAAACTACGCAAGATTTCAGGCTTGTTGCTTGTAAGATAACTGTTCAATCCCCTAGTGGTTGAGAGAACTAGAGGGTGAATGGAGACGCAAGTAGACGGAGTGGCATTAGCAAGAAGTTTTACTGAAACACATATAAATAGGCCAAAACCTTCCCACAACTGTACTGGAAGCTTCTGAGTGAAAGTAGTGTATCTGTTTGCCTATGAATAATTTAGTCACATTAAAGCAAACCAAAGCCAACATCCCAAACACTAAACAAGAGGAAAATAAGAAATATAGGCAGAGGGCAGCGTTTTGGCAGGCACATAACCACCACACCCTTCTAGAGGACACAGATAGTAATGGCAGTAATCGTGTTATTGTTGCTTTAATGTACTTCTTTTATTTATGTATCGCTGTATAAAAAAGCCAAAGACATTTGTAAAAAAAAAAAAAAAAAGAAGAAGAAAAGGGAAACAAAGTATTTTAATTCAGATTCATTGCATTCATTCAGTTCCTGAATTTGACGTATAAAGTTGAGTTTCACCTGTTCCATTGGTGCCGTTCTCCTCTTCGTGGTCCGAGCCATTCTCCAGTGGATACGGCCTTATCAGACTCTCCTCCTTTTCACCTGGACCTCGCTCTCGCTGTAGATCTTCCACGTCCTCAAAGGTGCGGTAAACCCACTGACACTGAGGCACACACGAAATCACAGTGAGCTTCACTGAAATGAGTGTTCAAGGAGGATGTAAAAGGGAAGAGATTTATAATGACTGCACAGTCCTG
Organism: Pseudamia nigra; assembly: GCA_029823295.1. Classification (NCBI taxonomy): domain Eukaryota; kingdom Metazoa; phylum Chordata; class Actinopteri; order Kurtiformes; family Apogonidae; genus Pseudamia; species Pseudamia nigra. The sequence goes on from JAQQAE010001153.1 coordinate 8,140, forward strand.
AACATGTCTGTGTATTCACCCACATCAGCAACATCCTAGTAATCGATCCTGTTACATGAACCACTAAGCACCGGAACAAGTTAAGGCTGCAGAGCCAAGTCTGTTCACTGGGTCCGAGCACAAGCAGGCCAAGATATGCAGTATGTGAATCCATTCACATACAGTGCTTTAAATATTAAAGAGAACATCCTCCTCTGTAAAATAATGCCTTTGACTAAAAACCAACATTAGCTGATGAGGATGTGTAAACAATCTAAACAAAAAAAAAAACCCACAGAATTCAACACAGAGACATTGATACAGATTTATGACTTTGGACCTGTTTAATGCTCTGAGCAGCACTGAATGCTGAGCCAAAAAATCTTAACTATACACCCCCTGCACTGGCAAGCTTGTAATTTATGTTTGAAATTGTCAAGACCATTTTCAAACCTCTGACACCAACCAGACTTAGAAAATACAGAATCTGCAATCAATACCACTTTAAAATTATAAATAGAAATTTTTAAGAAGGACGTGAGATGCAGGTTTACTGAAACTGTTAAAATGCCTTTTCTTTTTCCTTTTCCAGCAGCACAATGCTGGGGTCCATTCAATCTCTGACTAATGCTAATGTGGTGTTGTGTAGCGTCTCATTGCAGGAATGTCTGGGTCACTGGGCCTCTCAGGTCTAAGTAGTTTGTCAAATGTGACTCTCAGTTCTTCCACGTTGCTGAATGATCTGGTCAATTTCCAAAGTACAGCACAGCTACAGCACTAATTATTCTATCTTCGTTTGTAGTCAGATTAAAGAAAAATACAAAACTACACACCACTAAATATGCATTAAATCTAAAATTACCTCTATTAACACTTAGATCTGCTCTCCTCTAAAAAGTAAAAACTTCTCTGTTTGCTAAATCCAGGTTTTTTCAGGGGCTCTGATTCTTGTCCTTTGAGAGAAATTTATCGGTTCACAAACTCTACAACAATTTCCTCTTCAATCAAGGATCTTGAGGGAAATTCAGGAGCTTCATAAAACTGAAGATCATGTCCTTAAGGAACTTCACAATTAGTTCAAATCGATTTCAGAAAGTTTGAAAGTTAAACACCCTTTTTTAAATTAAACACATCACATGTCTTTAACATACGAAGTCTTGGTGCAAAGAAATCAATTCAAAACTATATTTGGAGTAAAAACGAAGCTGAGAAATTTCATGTTAATCGTCTGAGTATAAAATTATGACAACAGAATATTTATAGTATAGTTTAGCTTTATGTTACGCTGTAGCAACACACCTTATAAAACAACAAGAACATGAGCATGTGAACTGAACAATGTTTTTGAAGTTTTTTTTAAACCCTCTCGTGTGATGTCCAACTTTCACCTCTGACCCCAGGTGTCAGTTTCATTTTTTTCTATTGCTCACCGCCTGGGGGGGCTCCTGATGTGTGTGCTGTGCACTGAAATGCTCCACGACCTCTTGGTAGTCGCTGTGGTTGACGTTGTTGCCGTTGACCTTAAGGATGACCTGGCCTGGCTGAAGTCCCACCCCCGCAGCCTCCCAGCCTGCAATGTGTCGACACAGGGTCAGAGGTCAAAGGTACGAAGTCACAAGAGAAGGATCAGAAATGCTGTCGAATGGAAACTTTCAGGCATTAAGAAAACTTAAGAGCCATCTGAGTTAGGAAAGAGACATATCAAATATCAAAAATGCTTTATAGACAAATAAAATGCCCCCAATTAGGGCTGAAATGATGGGCTACTTTGTTTTTTCTTGGCTTAAAAAACATCACAAAGTGGTGAAAGTTTTCAATAATTGTTTGCTATAGTCTAAGATCATGTCCTCATCATCACTGATTTGCAGTCCAAAGAAATTCAGCCACAGAAGAGTAAAGACACCAGGAAAAAAAAAATCATACTTAATGACCTTGAATCAGAGAATTGTGATGTGAATATATTCTTTTTTGAGCAACACACATCTGCTTTGTCTGCCTGTGACAAGAAGAAAACACCGAGGACCTAAACATGTTGGTGTTCATAACATTTTCACCATAAGTATATGATCTGTACGCTGTATGGACTTACTTCAAGCTACAACTGTAAATGTGCAGAAGTGTTTCATCTGTTTTTTGTTCATGTATTATTAAATAGCAGAATTGACAAAAATGGAGGACAAAGAGTAAAAGACCGACATTCAGAAGTTGTCCTCGAGCTGGATCTGAACCCAGGCCACGTCATCTACTTGGCCTACCCGGTGACACACACACCAGGTAAACACAGATTAAAATAAGATGAGATCAGACAAGATAAGATAACACTATATCTGTTTTCTGTTACAGCAGCAGGCAGGAATAAAACAGAAAATAAATAATAATAGTACACACATACAAGTGCAAGTCAAGCTATTTTCACCTGTTCACCGAAAAAAGAAATAGAGGCTTAGAAAAAAAAAGTGTGTGTAGCATATTACACATGAATTACATTATGTCCAGATTGCACTGGATTATTTGCAGAAATACAGAGATTCAAGTGCAGCAGTGTTAACATGCTGACAGTTTGGAAAGCATTTCCTATTATATTTCACAAATATCCTTCCCAACACTGGTCCTATATCTTTGCTTAATCTCACACCTTTTATTCCTGAAGGAAAAAGAAAATTACACAATTCAATGCCCTAACATGCTGTTCCGGGATCTTAATGGCTTTGCAGCCTGGAAGTCCAATCAACACCTCCATCATCTTCTTCTCCCACCTAAAAATACAAGCACTGGCATCACTTCCACCCCAAGGTGCCAGGGATTACCTAACTCCAAGGCTACTTGACCCATGCAGAGAGAGGGACACAGGGGGACTGATTTAGGAACAGAAAAAAGCAACAACTTGACACTCAGTGGGGGAAAAAAAATGCTCCTCACGCATGAGGTGAAGGCCAAAAGTGACACAAGACACTGAGAAAGAAGAAAACAGACAGACGCAGCGAAGCTACATGAAGACGTAGGGGGAAAGGAGAGACCTGAGAGGGAGAGTAAACAGAGAAGTTCCAGAACCATAATAAAGAAAAGTAAAACCACTGGATCACATTGCTCAGTTGCTGCTGTTTTTTTTTTTTTTTCCGTCTGGTTTAAACATTTGGATTTATCCTCCATTCCACTTGTCATAAATCTCTCATCTTTCCGTTTGTGTCTGGTCAGAAAAACTGTTAGGACATGACTTTTACTTTCAAATCAATTTCACTTTAATCTCTAATCATACGAGTGTGTGTGTGTGTGTGTTTGGTTTAATCGGGGTTTGAACTCTGACTGTAGGCAGTCTGGCTGACAGGTGGCCATACAAACTAATAGAATCTCACTGAAAGCAGAGCGAACAGGTGTTTTGAGGCTAGAGTTACCTCTTCTTCCTCTTGAATTCACACAGAATTATTTGTCTTTCTCAGACTGTAAACACCTTTAAAGCAGTTAGTGGAACTGATGCTGCAGAAATCTGTCTCGTTGGTTCACAGAAATCAAATACTGGGATAAAGAAAAGCAAACCAATTCAAACTGATATAACTCCATCTGTGTAAAAGGTGTAAATCATTACTTTACCATTCATCCATATCATTTCATCTTTAACAACAAGTGAAAAAGCTCTGTTCGTCCTTGTGGGACTAAACAAGAAACTAAACTGCAAACGACTGATATTTTCTCCACTTTTGTCACTTTCTACTATGAAAACTCTTGTGCTACAACCAGGGCTGTTGTTAACTATAACTCACATTGAAAAATTAATATCCTTTATATAAACACCAGAATAAAACTATACAAGATACAACCTGAACTAGAACAAAATAGAACTGCAGGTAAAATCTGCTTTATTTTCATTTCCTCTCAGTGTTAATAAATGTTCATCAAGTCAAAGAATAAAATAGTTTTACACAACATCAAACCTTTAATAAACAGTAATTTTGTATATCATATTCGATGTCAAATTCTTTCTTCATCCTTCCTATAATACCTGAAGAACTAAAACTTTAAAATAAAAACTTTAGTCACTTTCTGAAAATAAAATTCTGAAGCTAATCTCAAATCTGAAACGAAACTAAAGAAACCAAAAACTAAAGACAATGTCAAAACTATTATGACTCTAATTGTTACCAAAGTTAACAAGACAATCAGATCGCAGAACTTTATCCTTTTGTATCATATTCATTACGTATAATAATATATATGTTAGGAACCACCAACAAACATGATAGACTTTGAAATGGCATAACAATGTGTATTTGGTTCTGGATTGTATTACAACATCAACAGGAAAATCATCTGCTTATAGGTATTTTGTCAAATTTACCACAAAACTCCATGATTTTGGTAAAAGGTCAACAGCTAATTCTGATGTGTTTTTCCATTCTTATGAAGGCAATAATTCAGAAATGCCTGTAGCAAATAATGTGGGGTCAAGTATGAACCTGAGGGATATTTGTCTCATTTGGTGCAAACATTCACCTGCACTGGTTGGACATTGGTGTCCAAGAACCAGCTTCATACTTGGATCACCTTTAAGTAGAACTGAGATCTGACAAAGACCTGCTTGCTTTGTAAATTGTGGAGAATCAATCAGACATACAGACCGACAAGCACGGCATTCCAAATAAACAAATGAAGGAGAAAACAGCACATTTATTTATGCAGTTACTCACCTTTCCTGACAGCATGGACGTGAGGAGGGGCAGAGCCACAGAGTCTGAAAGACAGGCTGTCTGGATTGTCAGGAATCTTCACAATCCTAAAAGAGGAAAGATCTGATTCACTGGTGCACTTTAAACCCATGTCATCTGTGTGTATATTTGTGTATTTACATGTATTTGTGTGTGTTCCCTTACTCCTTGGCCTTGGTGGCGACCAGCAGCCGGAGGGACCGCCGTATACAAAAAGATTGGCCGATCATGGCCTCCACCTCGGAGAAAGGCCTGAGGAACAGCAAGTCCTCGTTGATGGTGTAGATCTTCCTGCCCACCTGCAGACCTGCCATCTACATAAACATACAGACGGGACAGAAGCATGTTATTTTTAGACGGTGCATTTAATTCTCCTACACTGACTTAAAATAATAATGATACAAATACAAATTAGGGATGTGCATGATAGCGCACCTAGTCAGCTACAGTTTTTAAAAGTCAACTCTCACCAGAACATGTTGACATACTTATTGTTCATTATAAAAATTAATGGACCTGGGTGCTAAGTTTGTTCAAGAGGGAACAATTCAGTGTTTGTGGCAGTGTAACAATCAGGGATAATGGCAGATCAGAGGGCAGTGAAATGCATCTGTCACAGAGCGAAATTAAATTATTTATCCCACTAATGAACAACAACTCAACTCTTTACAACACCAAAATAAAACAAAAATATTCAGATTAACTAAATCAACTGAGAGCACTTGTATTAAAATAATATAGGCTACAGTGTAAAGGTAAAGTGCATGGCACAACCACAAACAATAGTATCAGTCACAAAACGCAAAACAAATCCACCATCCTGATATCCCCAAGAGTCTCCAAAAATCCAAGTTAAAAAAAAAAAAAAAAAAAAAAAAAAAATCAGTGTTTTAGATCCCAATATGTACATAAAATTCTTCAAAACATGTAGGGCAGGATGAGATGCCACAATACAATGAAAAAGAAAAAAACTCCTCTACCTCACTGCATGTCCTGTTTGCACAGTTAACTGTATCTTGTGTCAGTCTGGTATTTTCTCCAGGCATAATCCAATATTATCATGGGAAAAAGACAAAAGAAAAATAAATATATCCATCTGGAGATTCAGGCTCCTGACTGGAAAAACGCTGCCTGATCCCACCAGGACCTACACATCTCCTTAAACAATCTCAGGTGTGCATGAGATCAAAAAATAATAACAACATTCACGGTAATAACAATAAATGAGTCAGACCATCAGTGGACCTATGCAATCTTTACAAGTTAAACAATACCAAACATTTCTTTTTTGCACTGTAAAGATATACTGATTTTTCAAACCTTTGTTTCAATGTGCAGTATAATGTAACTCATGAGTTAGCACTTCATTTTAAAAGTTATTTAAAGTATGTCAAGTCGGATGTGTTCAAAATTTTTTTTATTCTGAACAAAAGTATAAGTGCATCACTTATAAATGAATAATATTTACCACATAATTCTTCTAGTATGACTTTCATTTTTTCTACATATCAAAATAAACATTTCAACAACTGAATGGGAAGAAGTTTAAAACAATAATGCATTTCAAAATGAAAGTGCAAACATTTTATTAAGAAGTGTTGAAAACAATGATTCACAGTGGTCAGTAAAGCCACACACCTTCACAGAGATTTGTTTTCTTGCGTGATGTTATTCTACTCTTCCTGAAGGGCTCGACATAGCTGACGGACAGTTTGAGGAATTGGTACTTTGGCATACACGCCTACCGTATTTTCCGCACTATAAGGCGCACTGGATTATTTAAAAAAAAAAAAAAAAAATTAAAAATGACATTTTTGGGGGGTGCGCCTTATAATCCGGTGCGCCTTATAGTGCGGAAAACAGATTATCTCAAAGATGTTCAGCGGATGACGTCTGGTAGAAACTGTGCCTTAGATGAGAAATGGTTGAACTGTGTGTGTTCAGCTGTCTGGCTGTGGTCCTGATGGACATACTGGCCTCCAGCAGGCCAATGGCTCGCTCTCCTCCATTTCTGCTCATCTTGTCACTCTGGTAAAACTTTCATTTCATGGTGGCCTTTTATTGCCCACTATGCAGGAAGTGTAATGTCACGCATCATGATTACTGCCTCTTGATGCCACACCTGCCTGGTGTGGGGATTAATTCTTTTATTGGCTCATGTCACTGATTGAGCAGTATTTGTGTTTTTGTTTGAGTTTAAGTTGAACGTAGTCTTTGTTCGATATATACAAGATTGTGAAAATATTGGAAATGGTGTTATGAGAAAAAAAGAAATGAAAATAGACTATAAGGAAGGTTAAAACTATCTAGTGACCAGTAAACTTTTAAAAAAACTGTCATATTCAGAGATTGCATGGCATCATTTTATTTTACAGCATCTCAGATCTCACACATGCAGGGTCTCATTTTTAACATATTCATCTTGGCGTCTTCTTTTTGGTGTGATGATCTATCAGCCGCTAAAATTAGACACAACAGATGTTAAATCAGGCACTTATAGAGTCGAGAAGCAGCAAGAGGAAAGAAGGAGGCATATGGGAGTGAAGCAGCACTCCAGCTTCACATTTGTAGAACACTGCTGTAGTAAATGTCAAAGTGAGAAATGCTGCTCAGCGTTACATTCAGATGAGCATTATTCCATACTGCACCTCACTGACTGGTGTGTATTACCTCCATTCTACTTCATGTTCAGTGTAGGTGTCTCTAAGGAGCTTCTGGCACAAAACAAACCAGAACAAAACACATCAAAACCGTCTGTGCTGCAATATTTTCAGTCAGCTCATTTTTTTGGGCGAGGCAATGCTCCCTGTTCTCCTCATAGATGTGATTAAGATGAAGGATGTTTACACCTGAGTCTCTTCTCTAACGCCTGCGCCATCATTCATGTGTGTCTGAATTAGGGACGGCTTTCGACATTGATTTCCTAAATTAACTCAGCTGTTGTTCATTCAGTCCCAATTCCCTTTGATTTCCGATGAGATCAATCAATTTCGATTGGACGTGAAAGATGCGGAAATAACGGCTATAAATTGTACAATGAACCTTCTTACGTGGCATATAAATTTTTTTTTTTAGGATTTTCTTGATGTTGTTTGATTAAAACCTCTATATTCACATTATTTTCAATTAATACCATTAAAATGTTTATAGAGAAGTAAACAGGTTGTAGGACTTTCATGTTACCTTTTAGGCGTTAAAAGGAAATACTAGTCCTGGTCAATGTGAAGTTCTAAATTTGCTTTGTACACTATATAACTCAAAAATGCATTCACTCATTTCCAGTGTATAGAAGTTATTTGTATTGATTTTAACATACGCAGACCTGCACCCGGTTAAATAAAGGATACAACAATCAATACAGATAACACCTACACCAATCAAAGTAAAAAAAAAAAAAAAATCAGGATTATTCATCTTAATTTAACTAATCAATATGATTTGAATAAAGATTATGTGAATCTGAAAATCAGTTTTTAAACTCAGCCATAGTGTGAGACTTTTAAAAAAAAAACTTTGATAAATACTAGATTCTTTGTGGACCACAGCCTCACTTTGTTTTTAATCTACAATATTTGACTCCTAAAATCCATTTCAAAATGACAAAGACAGGACCGCAGCCTGCTGCACATCTATAAAGGCAGTCATCTTGCACATCTTCAGTCACGTTGTGAGAATAATGCTGCCTCTGTTGTGTCCCCTGTGTGAGGCCAGTGTCCTGGGCACAGATCCGGTGGGGTGGCCTTGGCCGAGCCGGGCTCTGACTCTGGATTCTAGCCTGGGGTTTAGATGTAGGAATGACTGGGAGGAGCAACAGTCATCTGAAAGTGGAAGGATGTGTGCATCTTACAGCGTGGGGTGCCTGCCTACATGTGACTTTCTATAATAGTGTCATATAGTGAAAGAGCTCTGTGTGCGAGTGTACGTCTCTGAGGCTCTTTCAGAGCCCCATGGGAATCAGCTGAGCCTTATTCAGCGTGCTGGCACACAGACTGTGTCACCACTGGCAATCCTGTTATCGCGGGGACATGGGGGATGAATAACATAGTATGAGGGGGAGAGAGAGAGAAATGAAAAAATAAAAGAAGCAAGAGGGAGCACAGGAGTGAGTGTCCGCAAAAGACGGATTATCCAGGGAGCAAGTGAGGAGAAGGGCAATGTGGGAAAGAACTGTAATCACTGAAATAACAGAATGTCATTGAAGAATCAGAAGGACACAGAGAGATGATTGGGGATTGAGCAGAGCGAGGTATTCTCACTAGCTCTGACAACTTGGCTTTGAAAATGATTTCTAGGACTGGGTCATATAGCCACAAAAAATATGACTAAGATTTCAATCAGTTGATTTTGATCATTATCACAATCAATGTCAAATTACTTCATTTTCTTTCATATAGAAGCTCAACATTTGCTTGTTGTTTAGTGGTGACTAAAGAATCACATCTTCATTGTGATACGAACATGCACAAAAAACACTGATAATGTCTGATTGTGCTGAGAAAGACAATGGATTTAACTGCACACACCATGCATTCATCCTCAGCATGTGACTTAATCGATCAGACGAAGCCCCATAGTGATGATCATTTTATATTACTTTTGAGAAGAATAAAAATATATTACTTGTGATGGTGCAAAGCTTTAGGATCAGCCTTGAGCAAAGTGCAATTTTTGTAAACTCAAAGCAATTTCATAAAATAAAAAATATGTTTCTGATTATTACTAGATGCGTATGTAGGCATGTTTCCACCCCAGGTACTTTGACGTGACATAAACTGTGACATGCCAAGAGCAAAAGCAGAGACAATGACATCGAGGACAAAGATACAGTAAACGTGGAGGGAGCTGTGTGTCATGTGTGTTTTGTACATACATGATGGCGGACGTTATAAACAAGAAGAGAACAAGCCTCAAAGAAGCCCAAATCCTACTATTTACTACTCATCTCCTGTGGGGCTTTAAAAATGCCGCTTGCCGCTCTAGGTATACCCAGTTAGCTTCAAATAGACCTCTCAAGTTTTCGTCCCTGGGTTTTCAGGGCTGTTTGGAGAACCCATCCCAAAGCAGGGACTCTGTTAGACCCAGTAAAGGTTCCTGCAATTTGACCCATGGGGCCGGTTCCTGCAGTGGAGACACGCACTGACGGCCCTGGTCCTGTAAAATTACCCCAAAGTTCCTGCATGTGGAAACATGCCTTATGTTTCTGTGTGAAGGTGATGTGAGTGTGCATATCTACTGCTCTGGGGTCAGCTGGAGTCCGTTCACTGGAACGAGAGGCAGACTGACAGCAGCCGTCCAAACAGTAGACAACCATTACCTACTGGAACTAATGCCCTGTGGCAGGAAGGAGATACACTAAGTGTGTGTGGGTGTATGTGTGTGTTGACCCTTACCTCAGCATGTGAGCCCCTGGTGACAGATTTCACCACAATGGCCTTGTTTTTCTCCTCGATCTCAAAGCCATAGTCTTCCTCCTCAGGGTGGATCTAAAACAAAGAAAATGATCTAATTACTCACATTTTCACCAGTCACTGAGGCTTTTTCACTGTTTTGTTGTCATGATTAAGAAGTAGTACATTTCACAATGCATCTATTTTTACAATTCATATTTAAGCATGTAATTTTCACACACTGACTTAATGCATCTCAAACTCTGAACCAGAGCTCAGCTTGGTAAAATGTAACATTCTTATCATATAAAAACAAAAAAAAGGTAAAGCTTTTTATTTCATAAGTCTTTTGTAATTTTCATTTTGACTTTGACCTGAAACTAATCCAGTCTCTGAACAAAAAGTTTCAAAAAGAAATGTCTGATTCACTCAAAATATCACATCTTTTGTTTCCTCCACCAAGAAGATTAAATGTTTTTCCAAGCATTTGCTTGTTTGTTAGCAACATTACTCAAAATGTTATTAACAGATTTTGATTTAATTTCCAGGATCGGAAATGATACAAGGAACAATTGATTCGATTCTGGGGTGTGATCCAGATCACATTCTAGATCTAGGAATTTTTCCAAGTATTCTTCACCAGTGCAAGATAGGGCCAATTTAATTTTTTTCTGTAACTTTACAAACAGTGCCTTGAATATTTTTTTTTAAAGACAATATCCTTATAGATTATACCATGCAACAAAGTCTGATCCAGATGCAGCAACATTCTGGATCTGGTGAGCTAGATTGCTCAATTTATAAAGCTGATAGGAAATGCACTACTGTGAGGTAACAGAAAAAGCTACATGTAACTAACATCCAACTATAGCTGAAACCCAGTTAATTCAGTAGAGTGTCAGCAGAGTCCACGCATCTTCAATTTGTGAAGCTAGATTTAAAAAACACCATTATTAAAATTGCATTTATCATAAATAACTGATGAACTGTTTGTGATATCAATGTAATTCCAAATACTAAGAATGAGTTTTCAAAGGCAAGAATCTAATAATAAGGAGAAAATAATCTAGGGATATTTATTCTGGATGTAATAATACTAGGGAGGATAGTTCTATGGGTGAATGGAAAGCAGTGTAAAGCGCTTTGAGTGCCGTAGGGTAGAAAGGCGCAATATAAGTGCAAGACCATTTACCATTTTAGGTCATCGCTGTAGGCAGTGATCGCTTTCTAGTTTAAAACTGAGTTTTTTTCTCCAACTTCACTGGCTGTTAATGCTGACAATTTAAAATTATGCTTTTGATTTGGCTCCGGGTGCTAATTACTGACTCCACTGCAGGTCAAGTGATGTTAATGGTTCATGTGCACAAGAATAAATGGCGCTGCACAGCATGGAAGCATTAATAAATAATGCTTCAGCATATCATGTTTAACTTCATGGAGTTCTCTTTTCTGCCTCTACAAATCAAGGCTTTGCTGATTCTCTGCATAAATGTAATTTATGTATATTTATTATACGTCTTTGCTGAAAACGAGGTACACAGTATTTCATGGTCTGCTCTGCGTTATGAGCGAACAACAGATGATAGAATGTGGAGGACTAGCCAAGTCCTCCAAACACTTCTGAGAAAAGAACCTGAAATCACAAACTAAAGATACAGAAATAAGACCTATTGAAACCATCAAGACCCTGCTTCAAAACATGCTCTCTTCAGTTTGTTTTGACAGCAATGACCCACTTTCGTCTGAGGAATCACTGATGTTTGCCGTCTCTATCTGGGTGGTCATACATATGGTCAGTTTTAATCCAGCTTTTTGTGATTTCATTGCGTGTCTGGTGTTTTGCTTCTGATGATGTCCTCTGCTTCTCATGCTGTATTCCCCAGCGTGGGGTGACTCTCGGTTAAATGCTGTCATCACCAAACACATTAGGCAGCTTCCATTAGGTAAAGCTGCTGGGGCCATCTTCCTGCTGCACAGCCCCGATAAGATGAGGATCTCTGGTGTTACATCAGAGGAGATGGCTGTGGTAAATAAGGACTTCCACTACACTTCAACAATATCCATGAGGGAGGATTAGGTCTGCTAATCAAGGAAAAAGCCTTTTCCACTTCTTAGACAAAGACTATGTGCCAGCTTCCCACTCTGATAAAAGAATGGCTGCCAGCTGTGCTTTGAGGTTTTCTCAAAAATAATGGATTTAACTAAACATGGCAATTTGAGAGCCTGTGTCCTCTGTACTGCCCTACAAAGAGAAAGTACAGTAACTCACCATCTGGTCAAAACTGAGTTAAGACTAGAATCTGACCTTGTGATGTGTGATTTATTTTGTGATAAAGTGTTTAAAGTCATTTATGTTTCATTTTAGAGAAGATCAGGTATCAAATTTTAATTTACTACCAAATCTGGGAATAAACCACAAAGTTAAAGCGTTTTGGCTTTGTTTCCCCAATGTTTTAACTAAAATGAGCAAAATAATGAAGAAAATTAACAAAAATGAGCATAATAAGAACAACGAATAAGAACATAGTTACAAAAATAAACAAAAATGAATATAAAAAGAACAATCATTAAGAAAATTAACTAAATTGAATGCAAGTTGACTAAATGGGCAAAAGTAGAAGCAAAATAAGAAGTAAAATATACATACTAATAATGGCAATCAACAAACTCAGAAGCAAAGGTGACAAAAGTGAACAGAAATGAACAAAAGAAGCAGAATGAAAAAACAAAACATTTAAGAAAATGTGTAAAAATTAAATAGACAAGATGCAAAATTAACAAAATAATCAAGATCATATTTTTTAAAAGAGCAAAAAGATGAGGAAATGATAAAAAAAGTAAACAAAAATAAACAACAAAAACAATGTTAGCATAACAATTCTGAGAATGTGCTAGAAAGTGAATAAAAAATGACTTTGGCGTTACTACACTTGCAGTATACTTGTCTAAATTCAAGTGCCACAAAAATGATTCTGCTTTGCACAAAAAGAAAAAGGTTAAAAGGCCTGATATCACTTACTTCATCTACCTGTTATTTATGTGATTAACACCTATTCAATTATCTTTAAACAAGTTCTAATCAGATCAGATATTAAAGATAAAATCCTACCTGAAATTCTTCCAGCTACCTCACATTAATTTGTTGTCTCAGCAGCAGAACAGAAACATCAGCTCAGTCATTACAGTTGATTATATTTCCACAAGACAAAACTCATTAAGATGCAAACTGATCAGAGGAAATTCAAAAGGTGCTTATTATTACCGCTGCAGCCCCCGCTCCCATGAGGAACGGGGGATGTTTCTGTTTGTATAGTGATGTTAATTACAACTAGCTGCCAGGATCAGGAGGCAGCACACAAATGCTGAGCTTTAACTAGACTACAGGAAGAAAAATCGGTTGTAGAATGCTATCGGTATAAAGCAAATGTCAGGGCTCCATGTGCACACTTTTCTGTAGGTATGCATATGCTCTGGCTTACCACTAGGGATTTGGCCATGATGTTCTCGATGAGTTTGAAGTCGTTGCGTTGGAGCTGTTTGCTCTTAGTGCTGGTTCCCTCTGTCTCCTCATCACCGTAGAAGCGGAAAAACTGAGACTCATCTTTGAACTCACTCTTCTCCAAGACTGAAACAAAGAAAACATACAATGAGATGGACGCTGCATAGTAAAATTAAGCACATTCGGACGTATTAATTCGAAGAAGCTGGAAAGAAACTGCTATTTCTACTTTACTTCTATTTGTTGTCCTGTGTCACGCGTGTTTTTAATCCCAATAGCAGGAGTAGCAGTACTAGTTGCACATTCCCACTAGGGCCAGTTGTGTTGAACCGTGCCACAGAGCAACTGTCTCCCGCCACACTGCTCAGCACTCACACTGTCCCAGCTCCAAGCGTGCTGATGTTTCGATATGTTTGTACAGAGAAGATCATGCCAAAGTACCACATACACAACTTTACTGACTGTGTGACTTACATAAGGTGCCAATTTTCAGTTTAATTGAAGGCAACAGGAGATGAGTTTACACCATGTCTGTGTGCTCGTACTCGTGCGTGACCAACCATTGGGCTGGGTTTCAGCGAGGATCATAGAATTCAGAACTCAAATGATCTGCGCTTTATGCGTGAAACGCACTTGGGTATGACACATATTGACAAGTGTGAGTGTGCAAATAGTCACCCTGGCAGTAGTAGTAGTTGCAGTTACAAAAATCTAAATGTTATATGAAAAATGAATGAAACTTATCATGAACAGAGAAATGACCCCTGTGAAGACCCTACATGATAATATTTTCAAATCTAAATGGGTCTGTAAAGTTAGAAACATACTGTATGAAGAATGTGGGGTTAAATTTATTTATGGTTTGAAAATGTTTTTAAAGTTAGTGATTGAAAGTAGATTGTCTGACATGGAGTTACAGAGACGGCATGAAAAAGTATACAGTAACCCCTTGTGTGATGGTTATAAATCGTTTAAAAATGATTTTATTTTTGAACAGTATTTGACTACCGGTACTGTATGTTAAGACCTGTTGAAAGAATTATTTGTCAAAATTCCGATGTGGAAACCTTAAATTGGCAGTGTCCGAGGTTTGATAGAGACATTAAATCCTCAACATTGTGCACTTCTATTTATATTATCTATATTATTATAGAGTGATCCAAATGTTTACAAATTTCAAAAGCTCATGTCTACTGATTATAGAAATATTTTGTCTAATTTGGCTAAATTCTTAAAGAAAATCCTCAGTAGTTTCTCCTGATTGTTAAATATTCTACATGGTTAAACATCAGCATTATGTTTTTGGTATATTTCTGTCACTGGTTGCTGTTTGGTTTTTGTTTGTTAATTTTCTGTTCCTCATACCCCAGAGTGGGGTCAGAAGAAAAAATGTATGAATGAATGAATTGTACCTTCTGAGTTTTTGAGGAGTTGAGTCTGTAGAATTCCAGTCACTGGGACGTGAACCGTACCAGCAAATATAAAAACAGAGCATTGTACCAGACAAATGGGACCATATAGTACTCAAAGTCACACATCTCACATCTTCAAAAAAAAAAAACTGTGTCTCGACAATGTTGTCTGTTCCATAAATTGCTCCATCTACCATTATGTTTGCTGCACATTTGTAATATTTGCTTTAGCTTAAATGGGTGCTCCTGCCTCAGAACTGGCCTTTTGGCACAATCATAATCTGCAGGTCATTTCCAACTTCAAAGACCTGTAGAGACAGAGGAATGTTTGCTGAAGCAAATCAAACTGCCACTTAAAGCGCAGACAACTTCATACAAACAAGCTAATGGTTAATTAGCTCATTAGCTAATGATGCTAAAAACAACATCTGGAGCCAAACAGTATCTGGGCCATCGCCGACACAGGGCCAGGACGGGGAAGACTCTCCAGACAGTCTGCTGTGTGTGTCAGCGTGTGTTTGGAAATCCCACCGATGGGCTGAGGCGTCCGCTAACACATGGGGCACTCAGAACAGGTGAACAGCACATTATGGATGCTTCGACACGCACAGCTTTTGTGCAGCCCAGAAAAACACACACACGCAGCACTTCAATCCAACAATAGATTTTTCAATGTTTTCTAAAAAGCTGCCAGCACATATTCTGACTAGACTGGCCACTCAGACACAAATCGCTTCTGCAAGTTCACGCAGCTGAGGAGCATAACCACAACAGATGCTTTGATGCTCACAGTCAAACTAAGGGACAGAAATATTTAAATATCCAGACGGTTTACATTTGTGGAGGTGTTTCGTCTTCCAATTTCAATTGTATGACACAGCTCGTACTGACAAGAGCAGCAAAGGTACCCAGCTGTTCTGAGATTTGGAGAACATCTGGACTCTGATGAACAAAAGCCTTTACAAATCGATTCCATGCACGCACACACCACACTCACTTCCACATGGCCTTATGCTAACTTGAACATTGATTATTTCCTCTGAGTAACCGGGGTTAGGACTATGTGATACTATAATACCACCTGGGCTGATAAAAGGAGTGCCCTGCTAGAAACACTAATACTGTATCAAGCCCCCACACATAGATGAGTCATTCGCAGATAATTCATTATAGCCAAACGAAAAGAAAATACAAGGTGTGACGAAATCTCTATCATATCTTGTGTCCATAATGAAGGCTGCACCTATCAAGAATTTTTAAATAGCAGCTGCATGATGTCATTGAGGATTGGGCCATGTGACATGTCAAATAAACAGGTGACATCCATTTTGAAATGTAATTCTCCTCATCTTGTTCCCAAGTCGTATTCAAAATGGATTAAATCAATTAATGAAAAGAGACCTGAGGTATGATATTCTCATACTGAACATTCTAATGCACTGCCTGTCAAACATTTGGACACACCTTCTCCTTCCTATGTTTATTTTCATTATTCTCAACATGGTACATTAATACTGAAGACCTCCAAACTATGAAAGAATACATGTGGAATTATGCATTAAATGAAAAAAGTGTTAAATAACTCAGAACATGTTTTATATTGTCCAAACTTTTCTCTACTCAAAATACCCAAAGTCTTTTTAAAGATGATAACGCTGTCTATTCTTCATCCCTAGGGATATTTACTATTACTGTAATAATCAGGATAATGTCACTCTTGGAGATCTGACTAATTCATTTAATGTGCAAAATTCTATATTTACAAAAACAAATTAATCTGCATAGTTTGTACAGTCCACTGTAAATGAACTTTCTGAAATGAAGCCTTGTTTTTTTGTCATACTGTTCTTTAATTGTATTTTCATCATGTTTTTATTCTGTGTTTGCATCATCTACGTTGTGTTTTATGTGCTGCTAAATCTTCATATATTACCATGTTGTCAAAAAAAAGTTATGGGTATGATTTATACTGTAATTTACTGACTGATCGTGTGTCAAGTTGCCTGCAGGACAAATTGTAACAGGCATTTACAAAGAAGCGGAATGGTATTTGACGGCTGGGGAGAGATCAAAGGCATTTTCCCTTAACCATGTTATTACCGAGGCCCCCGAGTCATGTTGAATAGAAGCTGCTTGATGGAACGTGAAGTCAGAGAAAGGTGAGGACACACCAAAAAATAACACAGAACAGGAGAAAGAGTTCATAAATAACCAGGTGAAGAACAGCAGATGTGCTGACTAAGGGCTGGAGAAAGTGACTGAAGGAGAGGTGAGGAGTGCAGACAGGCTGAGCAGAGAGGTCATGACCCCGAGCCCGAACTGAGAAGAGCGAGCTGTAAGAATGAACAGGTGAGACCCAACAACAGATGGTACTGGAGGTCATTGTTTCTGTGTGTGGGTGTGTGTGTGTGTGTGGGTGGGTGTGTGTGGGTGTGGGTGCGGGGGTCGTCACAGTCAAGTGTTTGTGTCTAGTCGACCGCGCTGCTTCGCCTGAGTGCATTTACACTCACACAGAGACGCACACACATCGACAGTTTGACCTGCTGTCATAAAGATGTGCCCGTGTCTCCTCATGGATCGGCCCCGAGGACTGCAACACAACAGCTGCATCCCACTCTGCTCTTCCTCTGTGGATCTCCTCTTCCCTCCTGCCCACACTAACTTCTGTCACTTTGACAACTGCTGTACTTTCAGTGGGTCTACCTCCGTGAGTCACAGTCTGAAGCCACAGAGCCCCCAGCTGACTGATAGCCCCTCCCACACTACCTATAAAAAGTATTCACCCTACTTGGATATTTTCACCTTTCACTGCATCATAAATTCAGTCACTGTCACCAGAATTATTTTCAATAATTTACATAAAACACCTCTTCAGTGTCAAAGCAGAAATTAATTAATTCAGTATATAACGGACAGTAAGTGATGGCATACTGTATGTATTTATGTACTGTATTTTATCTTCTATTTTTGTGTTTTGTGTATTTCCTTTATTTATGTTGAGTTCCATATTCTACCTTGAGCCTCACTTGAGATTCACCGTGTCTGGAAGGTCCAGTCACTGGTGAATCTGCATTCCTGGCAGCAATTTCACTATAAAGTTGGTGTTATTGAAAAGTACAAGTCCTGGTACGGATTCAAAAGCCTCTCAATGTCACTGAATATCCCTGGAGGTCAGTTAAATCTATCATGAAGAAGTGGCACAGGCATAAATGCATAACAGGCCATCATAACACAGAGAGAGGTGGTAGAAGAAAGAGATTCATGAGGGAGGTCAAACATACCTATGATTCATCTGAATGGATTCAAAGTTCAAACCAAGTTCTCCAAAAGGTATGTACGGGAGTCCAAGTCCATTAGAAAAAGGTTCCTGCATCAAGCTCTCTGACCATCAGACTAAATGCTACAAACATTGCACATCATCATAAACCAGGAATAAATTGTCCATCACCATAAACCACTCTAAATTGTCCATAGGTGTGAATGTGAGTGTGAATGATTGTCTGTCTCTATGTGTCAGCCCTGTAATGAACTGGCGACTCAACCAGGGTATGCACCACCTTCGCCCTAAGTCAGCTGGGATAGGCTCCCATGTAGGTTCCACACGTACTGTATTTATGTAGTGACGTAAAACTAAAATATCCTTTTATCCTCAAAACATCTTGCAGTTCCTCCCATCAAGGAGATGGAGGATGCTGAGGGTTTTCATTCTGTTTATCATGAAATTCGCCTCCTCTTCACTCCAGAGGTTCACTCCCGGGTGTGTAGACCTGGTCAACAACTACAGGAACTGTTTGACCTCTGTCATTGCCAACCAAGGCTACATTACAAAGTATTAAAAGTAACTTTTGCTGGCTGCCCAATACT